>JACCPG010004726.1:0-13038 GCA_016069955.1 Drepana arcuata | reverse complement strand
CCTATACACCTCTGCCTACCCTTCGGGGACCTTTGGAGGAAGGCATGAAGATATAACATGTTAATGCAACTCTATTGTTAATATTTTCTACCAATGTTAAAAGTTACATTATAGAATATTAAGCATTTACAATGGACATACTTGCCTACCCCTTCGGGGACCCTTGTGTAAAGGCGTGAGGATATATATATATATCTGCCTGCCTTACTTAAACATTTACGACACAAATCGTCATTGTTGCTCATACTAAACCCGTAGGCGCTACTCAGTGCCCGCCTTCATAACTGACTTTAAACAAAGAGGTTATCAGTTAGACACGGTTCATTGTTATAAATATTATGTAAACTGCGATATATTCACATACAATAGTCTGATCGCGCTCCAACACTGCTCAAGTGATCTGGATGCGCGGGTTCACCTCACGGTGGGACCAATTTATGGGGACATTTTTTGTAATGAGGCGTTAGTATATTTACTGAACTTCACTTTAACACTTCTCTCACGCGAGAAATCATAGTCACTACCATTACTTATTCATATATAAATATATATATTTTTTAATTTATTTAAGATATGCCAACAGTACACAAATTAAAACTTTACAGATTTTTGCAAGGAATACAATTTCTGATATGCGCACCAATAACAGGCACATTCAGCATTTTATACAGAGATGGTTTAACTTACAATAAAATTACAATAGAAAATATATATAACATAAAGTAGAAACAATGATTATGAAGTGTTATTATTGTATCCACAAAGTTTTTTTTTTAAGTATATTAGTGCACAAAACAAACTCCCAATGTAAAAAGATAAACATTACTAACAAAGTCCACTACGAGGAGCGTAGCTACTTCAGATAAATGCGTATACAGCTAAATAGTTGTACAATCATCAGAAGATATATTTAAAACACATTTAAGTTAAATATTATACGAATATACTCATTAATTTAAATAACATTGTTGCAATAATAAAAATAGCGCGAAAAGTGAAATTGCTGTATTGTCAACTGCCATTTGGCGGCAAAATTTGACATTAAGGGGAAGCCTTCATTTAAGCACAGATTCTGTTAAGGCGACGTCGGTTGTTTCAGTTATGACTTCCAAAATTTATCTCTGGCGGAATTTGGGTGTGTGGGTTCTACCTATATACCTCTGCCGACCCCTTCGGGGACCCATATGTGATGGCGTGAGGATATATTATTGTTATTAATTTATTAATCGTTTTTAAATATATCTAGATTTTTTAAGAAAAAAAAAATTATATTTCCTTCCATGCATAATGCGGAAGAAGCGAAAGAGTACGTCTGTTCGTCTAGATAAAACTGGCGCTTTACTCTCTGCCTACACCGTGAGGGGATAGAGATGACAATGATATCTGTATAATGCGGGCGAAACCGACGGCCAGACCTAGTGTTTGAGCACAAATAACGAATGTTTTGTAAATGAGCCAAATGCATTGCCTTACACTAACGTTTGTGTGACAAGTCACGTAAGACGGATAACAAAAGTACATGGAGCGCGGCACCTACCTACCTACTAATACAATCATTTGTAGCAAACTATTACGATACGATTACTGCACTTAGGCCTGCAAGCCAAAATGATCCGTATCGTGTCACCAGAGGGTGCATTTCACTACTCACTCGCTGCTATAATTCAGCCAATATTTCCAACAATTATTGCGCTAAGCCCGAGTTATTTCATCAAGAGCATCGTCAAGCGATAATAAACCTTATTTAGGTGTGATAAGAATACATTGTTAGCTATGGGTTGTTTCGTAAGGCGATAAGGGTTGTAGGATATAGGGCGCGAGGTCGCGAGGAGCCTCAAAGTCGGACGAAGCTCACAGTATGAAGGTCCTCCTGTTGTGTCTCGTGGCGGTGAGCGTGCGGGTGAGTCCACGATGTTACATACACACATACCGCGCCTAGTGCCTCACGGGGTAGGCAGAGATAGTACAGCGCCAGTTCTCTCAACACTCACATACACCTTTCGCTTCGTCCACATTCATCAGTCTCTTCATACATGCTCGTCGGTTTCGAGTACTCTTAAGGTTCCCGTCCTTCAGAGTCCGATCTATTTGATCCAGGTAGTTGCAACGTGACCTTCCTCTGCCTCTTCTTGCACACACTCTCGCACTGTGCGCCTGTATATATAAACTAATAGTATGTCCCAACAAACCCCATTCCAAAAGCCACCAAGCCTTTCTTCATATTGACAACCCCACCCCCTATATCCTATGCCTTACCGTATCTTTGCCATAGTGTATGTAAAATGTGTGAAAGAATATTGTGAAGACAAGAAGGAGTCAAACAAACAAATAAACTTTCCAGTATTCCAATAGTTAGAGCTAACACAATACATACATATCTTACACTAGCGGTCCGTCCCGGCTTCGCTCGGGTGGACATCTTTATTGTTTATAAAAAAATATATAGCCTATGTCACTTAGGGTGAATGTAGCTTTCCAATGGTGAAAGAATTTTTCAAATCGGTCCAGTAGTTTTTGAGCCAAATCGTTACAAACATCCTTACATACAAATCTTTCCTCTGTATAATATTAGTATAGATACCTTCTCTCCACCATCTTCATTAGTAGGCATGCTCTTACAAATAAACTTTTCCGCTAAAATACTCCAAAATAGTCCGTAAGCCCCCAAAGTGGTAGGCAGCTGTGTGACATTAGTGGTCGTGTCGGCAGCAAGCGTCGGGTCAGTGCTACCCCGCCCCGCTGGTGCTGCCCGCGCCGACGCCGCCCTGCGGCTGCCAGCCTGGCGTGCCGGCCGCCCTAGCGTCGGTGGCGCCCGCCCTGCCCACGCTGGCGCCCGCCCTGGCCACCACCATCACGGCCTCCATCGCGTCCGCGCTGCCGCCGCTGCTGGAGGCCGCCCTGCCCACCGTGCTGACCTCCGTGCTCACGGCGGCCGGCCCGCTGCTGGAGGCCGCGCTGCCCTGCGGGTGCGCCGCGCCGCTGGCACTGCCGGCACCACTGGCACTGCCGGCACCGCTGCCGGCCTACACGTACGCCGCGCCGGCCACGTGCGCGTGCTCGTACGCTGCGCCCGCGCCGGTCGTGTACGCGGCCCCCAGCTGCGCCACCTGCGCCTACGCGCCTAGATATTACTAAAACAATAAACACTTATGAAATTTAGAATGGCTTTGTAAATTCACAGTCGTTCTGCTCGAATGGTGTAGACCTCAGTCTACAGACAATACGTAATTGAACTGAACTGAACTAAAACCCATATATGGGAAATCAGTCCTTTGAGTTGGATTCATTTTAAAGAGTTTCAAGTACAGCATTTCGCCGCAAGAATTGTCGATGATCCCATGCCACCAAGCGGCTTGGAATCACTAAGTCTGAGGAGAGACTTTGCCTCCCTGTGTGGTCTACCGCTTGTATAACGGGGAGTGTTCAGCAGAATTGTTCGACATGATACCCACTTCCACCTTCTACCACCGCACCTCTCGCCATCGACGGGGAATTCATCCCCATACCTTGGAACCACAAAGGTCTCGCACTGTGCGGTTTCAAAGCAGTTTCCTTCCGCGAACGCTCAGGCTGTGGAATGAGCTCCCCGTTGAGGTTTTCCCTGGAGAGTACAGCATGGAGTTCTTCAAGAAGGGTGTGAAAAGATTCCTGCAGGGTCGGCAACGCGAGTGATGGCATTGGTTTTGCAAGCGTCCATAGGCGGCGACAACATTCAGTTTCAACTGACCACTCACCATCAGGTGGTTCGTAGTATAGTGTACTTAGAGCGTACAAAAAATACTCCCAACATCAAGTAATGTAAACCATTTATTGCTAAGTAATAATAAACCTTTGGTTACAGAATTTAAAACACAATTTAAATTCTAAACAAGACTGTTTGACGCCCGGCGTTAGGCTATTAACACATTTTTAAGAAACAAAAAACAAACCAACGCCTGTGACGTCACACCCACAACCGCTAAGCTCTAGACAGTTAGTACCCCTGATGGATACAACAATTTTCTTTCCTAAATCTTATGATTGGAACAACAACTTTTGATCAAAGTACCATAGTAATCAAATTAATTATGTAAACAATATATTTCATCTATGGTAAACAACAAACCAACAGGAGTACCAACAATTGATAAACAACAAAAACATAAACCAAGGCTATGTTATTCTACTGGGTAATTTGGGTTGACAATAAAAGTTAATTTGTAGACGTTTCACTATGTCCATATAAGTCGACGACGGGCCTACAGTGACACTTGACAGCTGCTGTCAATTTGACTGCTCTATGGTGTCTGACAGTTATCGAGACATTATGATCAAATGTCTTAAGAATAAGTGACGCTCAATGTGTTCGTCGAGAACCCCGAGTTACAAATAATATACGACCTATACCTAACAATATGCTTGTACATAGTGAAACTTGGCGCTTAGCGTGTAATACCACAGTTTGCTTGCCGGGCGGAGGGCACACGGCTCCCACATTCTGACTAGATGTTCGCTACTCCGGGAGATTCTGCTCGTCTCAGATCATAGCTGTTGAGTGGAATATGTATGAGACATGACGAACGTCTCTGGCTTGCTTCATACAATTACATACATACTTTCACTGGGACAATATAATATATCCTCACGTCTTCCCACAAGGGGTAGGCAGAAGTGTAGGTATAGGTAGTACACACACACACACACCCACTTTCCGCCAGCGATATACTTTAGGTGCCAATGTGACAGATGGCGAGTCCATCGCCGTTACTCAAGCACGACTATACATACGCCTTTGAATTTCTTCTCAGACGTATGCAGGTTTCCTCTCGATGTTTTCCTTCACCGTAAAGCTCGTGGTGTGACTAATCACTGTACTTAAGTTCAGAAAACCTTATTGGTACAGTCGGGATTTGAACTTGCGATCTTAGTGTCGCATGCAACTACTCGAAACCACTCGGCCACCACGGCACTGGGACGATATATTCTTCGTAATATATATTATATTACATTGATGAATGTGGATGAAGCGGAGTATGTAAGTCCAGAGAGGACGCTCTACTCTGTCTGTCTGTCGCGTCATCATATGTATTCCTTTACATATAACATTAACTACTATGACTATGAAGGGACTAGTATTAAATTCTAAAGCACGAGACACTAGCTATACGGTGGTCTCCCTCTAGCACGCGGCGTGGCACTAGCGAGAGCGAGACAGACCATCCACCTTTCACAATACGTGATCCAGTATTGTGAACTGTACCGTATTCCGTATCATTAAAGCTTAAATTTGAACAAGTGTTACCACACACCACTACACAAGTGTGTGCGTGCAATTATTATGCAGAATATTTGTAGATATCAATCATTATCATGACTTAAAGTCATAATATACACGTGTCTCTCGTTGACGATGGCAATAGCATCTCCGAGTGTCAATTCCTATTGCTATCGCCTATGTCAGAGCAGAAATCAGCCCGTAGTAATGCAGAGCGGGAACAAACTGTGGCATTGCAAATTACACCGTGTCACGTGCGCAGTAAAGCACACATTGGCACAACACCTTAACATCTAATTTGGCCCAATTATTGCACTTGGCTTAACATTACACGAGAGCGATGGCTCAATATGACACGACTTTACATCTATATATATATATATAAAGACATACATACAGGATGTTTCAGAATATACAACAGTTGTCTTCTACAAGTTATAATGTGTTGTGAATATATCCTCATGACGATGCAATACAACATATAGCTCCAAAGATAACACAATGACGACATTATTAAAGGGAGTCATACTCACATAGAAACATGGCTGATTCTTATGTGAAAATAAAGTTTCAAACTAAAAAAAATATAAATAAAAATCACCCCATTACAGTGCCCCATCATATATAACAACTGTCCTATTTAATAAACCACCCTGTATATATCTATATACATACAAATGTATGTATTAATTCACATGTACGAAATAAAATTAACCATTAGTTAAACTTTTAAATAAAGATGTATACTGAACGTATGTATTTAGCATAATTTTATCATATGCAAAATGGCCAACACAGAATGAGCGCAATCAAATTGAAATTTGTAAATTATGTGAATTTATAAAAAAAACACACAATCGGCGGCAAAAAAGGCGTGTGTTTTTTTTTTACATAAAACTCCTTAAGCGAGACTAAACGGCCTGTAGTCAAGTCAGGAAGAAAAAAAAGCTTTGGCATCGACATAACATCTTCTGTCATTTACATCGTTAAACGTCGGAAGAGCAGTTACACTATACAGGCTGTCCCAAGGCATCCATGGCGGTTGTAGCACTCTGAATAATATTATATTTAATAAAACCAATATGCACATTGCTCAGGGCATATTGTCAGGACATTGAGACGTGAGTATCAGAATTTGTGACATAAATATTAATAATTATAATACTAGATAACATCATTGTAATAAAAGCATTTGTATAGAAAAAAGTCCTAACAACTAGGGGTAGGCAGAAGTATTAAACAATATCCTTAATTCGGCGACAGATGGCGAGTCCATTGCCGTTACTCAAGCACGACTATACATACGCCTTTGAATTTCTTCTCAGACGTATGCAGATTTCCTCTCGATGTTTTCCTTCACCGTAAAGCTCGTGGTGTGACTAATCACTGTACTTAAGTTCAGAAAAACTCATTGGTACAGTCGGGATTGGAACTTGCAATTTTTATTGTTATTATTATTGCATCGTAACAGTTTGTAGTGTCATTGAATACGTTCCAGGTACCTGTTGCCGCCAGGCGCCTCGACATGTCGTACACGGCAATACAACAATCTATGCTAATATAATAAGGAGGAAAGATTTGTATGTAAGTATGTTCGTAACGAATTGGCTCAAAAACTACTGGACCGATTTGAAAAATTCTGTCACCATTGGAAAGCTACATTCATGCTGAGTGACATAGGCTATATTTTCTTTTATAAAAAAAAAATCGTATGTCCCCCCGTGCGAAGCCGGGACGGACCGCTAGCGTTCAATACAGGTACAAACAGGATCAAGATCATATATGACGTGATACGAGCAATACTCACGTCCCATTGCCTCTACAGTCTACACGCAGACCTGGAGTAACACCTGCCTCGTTGCACATTACAAATCTAGACATTAACATGAGCTTGAACAATCCGGTTTGGTCTGGTTTGTGGCGGCCGAGGGCGGCGCCCCTAGCCGGGGGGCCAGCCCAGCTGGCGGCCGCCCAGCACGTGCAGGTGCAGGTGGTACACGGACTGCGCGCCGTCGCGGCCGTTGTTGACCACCAGCCGCCAGCCCGACGGCGCGCGCCGCGCCCCCAGCGAGCGCGCCACCAGCATCAGGTGCCCCAGCAGCTGCCGGGACCGTTGCTCATTAGCTCATCGCACACACCTGTCCTAATATGCTATAATACAAGTTCAATTCATATATGATCATTTGAACTGTGGTAGCCGATTGGCTCGAGTACCTAGTTGCTTGACACACAAAGATTACAAATTCGAATCCCGACTGTACCAGTGAGGTTTTCCGACCTTAAGTATAGTGATTAGACACACCACAAGCTTTACGGTGAAGGAAAACATCGAGAGGAAACACTCAGACATTCAAACGCGTATGTATAGTCGTCTTAGAGAAACGGACTCTCCATCTGTCATGTTGGCACCAAAATTTATCTACGGCGGAGAGTTGGTGTGTGGGCACTACCTTGATACCTCTGTCCACCCCTTCAAAACTGTAGCCCAAGGTACACCATGTAACACCAATTATCTGGCAGTGAAAGCCCCGTCAAAATCGGTCCAGCCATGTCGGCGATTATTTGGATGTTTGACAAGGCTGGTTGGAAGGTGGTTACGCCAATAGCTACTACCGCAAAGGGACAACCTACGACCTACGCTGTACCCCTTACCATGTATGTGTAAGCAATATTTCAAGGGCTTTGGCTGTGAAGTTAAAATTTGAACTAATAACTAACACACCCACCCTCGCATTTATATTGTCTAGGGTACCTATTCCACTACTCAAATAGTCTCATAAAATAAGTGTCAAGCATTATTTTTTTTAAAACTAAAAACAAGCATTAATTTGCATCCTGTTACAGGGCCACTTTACAGCCATACATCTATACAAATAAATAAAATTGGAGTGTCTGTTTGTAATATAAAAAAAATGTGTTTTACTAAATGCGTGGATACGTATACGTATACACGGTACATTATACCAAAATATTTTTTTTTTCGATTTTTATCCATCTATTTGTTCTGGGTAATCTCTGAAATGGCTGGCCTGATTTTAATGGGACTTTCACTGGCAGATAGCTGATGTTAAAAGGAGTAATTTAGACTACTTCTATTTTGGGAACTGAAATTTTTTTTTTATTCCACGCATACAAAATCGCAGGCACAGGTAGTTAATCAATGTGTTAGCAGCATTCGAATTTTAAGTTATTCTCTATGCTGTTAGCACAGCCTTGCTTCTTGGCTGTCACAATCTATTAATGTCAAGTATAGCAAGAGGTCACATTGAGGCCTAGTGCAGGTGTGTATGTGCGCACTATACACCCATCCAAGGAGGAAGCCCACCCATTCGCTGTGTTATCTCGCAATCAGCTGATAACAGCCACATTCCACACTTATCAGCACAGATTATACGCCATGCGTCATTTTCATCAGAGACTCATTTGTACACTACGACAAACTATCACTTCACACATACTTTAATTGCGAGTACCTTATTATCATGCATGCTGCCACCAACCTATGTCCCAAGGCAATAGCAGAATATACATTCATACATATCATCACGCAGAGTCCCTAACGGGGTAGGCAGAGAGGTATAAAGCGCTAGTTCTCTCTAGACTTACATACCTCTTTTGCTTCGTCCACATTAATGATAGTCCAGACAGTTGATAATAGAAAAAGATAGGTGATAGGCTCCCTTCACACAACATGGCAGCTTCTCCAGGCATATCTTAGAAGTGCAAGTAGAGGGGAAATGGAAGAGCAATACATATAAAAATCTGTTCAAAGACTTGTCTGCCATAGCATATAGGGTGGTTAAAGAGATTGCACTGGACAGAGGCAAATGGAAAGAGTTCCATTGGAGACACCTACCAGAACCCAGCCCTTAAGGCAAAGATGTCTGTCATAGCATTTATCTGCTGGACGATCTTTTGATGTAAATTGTAGTATAATATTTCATATAATAGGACTTTCAATGAGTGTATACTGTCCCACATTATGTATTTTTTCAGTCACTACCTTATATGGCTTGTTTTCCAAGCTTCTATCTTTGTATCTAAACACTAAAGAGTGTGTACCTGCAGTGGGTAAGGTTTCCAGTACTCATGGCCTTGCAAAGAGGGACTGTTCAAACCCCATGCGGCAAACATTGCAAGATATGCTATGTTTTGTAATTGCATATAAGATATGGTATCTGCCATCATTGGTGAGCACATGATTGAATTGCTTTGTGAGACAAATGAATAGTTTCTGTCACTTTAATTGAATATGTTTACTCAACAGACCATTAATATTGAGTAGACTGACCTATTATCTTTCGCTTCATCTACTTTTCATCAGACATGCCCACCAATTACTTATATTACTGGCTCATTACCTATAAAAGTAGCCTCTATAAGGCCTGCACATACCTCCATATCGTTGGCCTCCGCGTCCTGCAGTCGAGGTATCCTGCGCTTGGGGATCACCAGGAAGTGAACTGGCGCCTGAGGGGACACGTCGTTGAAGGCCAAGCACAGGTCATCTTCGTAGATGATATCGGCTTTTATTTCCTTTGATATGATCTTGTCAAATATGGTAGGCCCCGGTGCCGCGACACTCTGTGCCTGAGCCCGGCGTACCTCATCGCTGTACGGCCTGCGCACCGCTATGGCCGAACCACGCGATAAATCATAAATATTCGTCGGATAATTCTTTTTTATCCTGAATTTCAAAGCACGTTGGAACACTTTATTGAACATTTTTCTAGTTGAAAAATGAAAATTCCATTCTCACGAAATCGATCCACACAACTTTAGTTTTTATTTTTCTGACATTTGACATTCGAGATATTATTCGATTTGACATTCGTGATTACAATATTTCTGCTTGTTTAGTTTGAAACAGGCTAAAATCAGATATCGTACCGCCTAGTATTGGTTACTAATTAATGTTTATTTGTGTGTTTAGTCCACGTCCACGGAGCTTGTTTAACAGAGATTTTATCTGAGATCATTATTATTATAAATGAGACCTAATATGTATTAAAACCTTCTATCCTAAGGGTGGGTGTGTGGGTATTACCTATACACCTCTGCCTACCCCTTCGGGGACCCTTGTGGGAAGGCGTGAGGATATATTATTATTATTTTATCCTAACACATGTTATAAAGAGGATTGCTTTGTTTTATTTATCTACTGTTTTCATATATAAAAATTTAAAAAGTGTGCCGTTAGTAATAGTATTGTGTATTGCACAGTGCACACACTAAGCTTTGGCCCTTTGCCATATGCTGCAACTCACACGTACTCTAGATTATTTCTAACATAGTTATAAGCCCAGCATTGCCCTTTAGTTCGAAATTATTATAATTTAAATAACGTTTTTGGGAGGCAGATTGTAGTTTGCTATTTTTTATTGTCTGTGTGCATGCAACGATTAAAAATAAACTTTGTACTACAATTTTTTTCTATCTATTCAGTTTGCAACTTTGGCGGTAAGTAGACAATGCGAAAGGAAGAAATGAGATAAGACAACATGTATTGCCTGAAGGAGTCCTGGAACGGTCAATGGGGTAAACAAGAGACTAAACAAATGGTTGTTATAAAACATTTACTATCACAAAACCATGGAGGTCACCTTAAACTCTACACAGTTTATATAAAAATACAGTACAGTAAATAAAAACATTATATTTGGACCAACTTCCGTCACCGTCACTGATTCAGATCGCTAATCCAGACTAAACGCTTAACCTTGTTTATGGTCGAAGACCGCCCCTCTTATTAGGGACCATTGGGGATACTTATCCAACACAACCCATCTTCAAACCCCGATAATTTTGATATAGGCTAGGAGAGTGCCGGATTAAGGCAGCGCGGGGCCCAAGGCAATTGTATTAAGGGGCCCTTGGATTGTATTAAGTTATCTAGTTTAGGGTATAAAGTATAAAAAATAACACTTTGATACAAATAGATAATTTCTAAGGTATTCATTAGCATTTGCTACTATAGCTACATAGATAACCCGGCACTGGCTATGGGATCGGATACTAAAGAGTATGGAGTGCTGTTATGGATACCATAGACATTAGTAATAATAAGTAATAAAGTCTGGCCAACGAAAGCGTGACCTGGGATTTTTCTTAAAAGTTTTATATGGCAACATTATTAATCTGCCAAAGATACGTCAAACATATGTCAGTCAATGTCAGTGTTCTGCTACGATTTCATATTTGCGTTAAATTTATTGCTTTATCATGGGTAAAACATTAAAAAGTAACGTGAGGAAATTGCTAAATACGATGATTAGTAAGTTTAGACAAAAACAAGTGGAGCAAGAAGTTGTTTTCCAAGAAAAACAACAATGTTTACTTGCGATCTCGGATTTCTTAGGTTAGTACGACTTTGTAATCATTATACCTAATATTTGTATGATTACTCTATGCATTATTATATGTTTTGTATTTACAATATTATGTTACTAATTCTTGTTTATAGATAATCTTGGAGATATTCAAGGACTCGGCGACATTAAAAATACTGTAGAAACACTAAGAAATTTGGAGAATAAATCTTTGATAGAAACTCAGACTAAGTTCCTAGAAGAAATATCTTCACTAACGGGTACGTGTTTGCATCAATTTGGAGTTATAATAATTTATTTACTTAGTTTCAGAAAGATGTAGGTATTCAAAGATAAAAATTATTTCATGTCTAATTTTATTATTAGTGATTGGGTAAAAAAAAAGAGTTCATTGTGTTTTTCATATTGTCAAATTGTTGAGAACCTTCATATAAACCAATATTACCCTTTATTTTGCAGAAGTCGGTGTCACGACATTAAAAAAAATTAAGAAGGAAGGATCTGTGAATGAGGGCGTGTGGTCCACTCCAGGTAAAAAACGTCCTCGCAAAAGCTCGATTTCGGGTTTAGACAGTTTTGATGTGGATGCAATTAGAAATAAAATCAATGAATTTTATGTTGTGAGAAAGGAGGTTCCGACATTACGGACATTGTTAGAAGAATTACGTTCTAGCATTTGCTTTAATGGGTGCAGAGAAACTCTGCGTAAGATATTGATTGACAATGGATATGAGTTTAAGAAAAATAAAAATGAACGAACAGTTCTCATTGAACGTTTTGATATTGCTGCTTGGAGACATCGCTATCTACGTGAAATAACTATTAAACGAGCTCAAGGAAAACCAATAATATATCTCGACGAAACTTATGTACACAAAAATTATAAACCTAAAATGTCCTGGCAAGGTCCATCAACATGTGGTGCGCCGCAACCCAGCCCATTGGAACATATTTCTTCAGGAAAAAGATATATAATAGTTCATGCTGGTTCTGAGAAAGGGTTTGTACCCAATGCACTGTTAGTTTTCAGTACAAAATCAAGATTAGCAGACTATCATCATGATATGAATGCAGAAAACTTTAATAAATGGTTAGAATAAAAATTGATACCAAATTTGAATGAACCCAGTGTTATTGTGATGGATAATGCCAGTTACCACACTGTACAACAAAATAAAATACCTACAACTCAAACAAGAAAAGCTGAAATACAAGAATGGCTTACATCCAATGGAGTAAACTACGAAGATTATCTAACGAAAGCCGAATTGTTGTGCTTAGTAAACAGACATAAACCTGAACCCCTGTATGTAGCTGATGAACTTTTAAAACAATATGGCCATGAGGTACTAAGACTGCCACCTTACCATTGCGACCTCAACCCGATCGAACTGATATGGAGCACAGCTAAGCGTATGATTGCAAAAATAAATATCAATCTCCCGGCAAAAGAAA
>JACCPG010004724.1:0-40504 GCA_016069955.1 Drepana arcuata | reverse complement strand
GGACCAGCAGCCCGAGGTGGGGAGCCGCTGCCGCAGGGCGGGGCCGGCGTGGCCACGCCCCCATGACCTCCCACCCCCACCCCCTCTCCATGGGCCCCACCCTCACGCGCTCTGTTGCAGGCGCTGCACTCCGCCGTGGGCCAGTTCGCCGACGCGACCCGCAAGCTGCGCTTTGTGCTGCCACAAACACACGACTCCGCCAGGGAACAGGAGGGGAGATTCGCCCGATAGCTTCTCGCGTGTCAGTGCATCGATGTGCTATGTGCTTTAAAACTGTAGTGATGCTTTCCCTGACTGCAGGGCAAATAAGATTCGTCTTTCTCTGAGAAATGCATTTGGTCACCAGTTTTGCTAAATAAATAAATATAATAAAACTAGAAATAAAATCTGCTAATGATATAAAGTTGACGTGGTCGTAACCGCGGGGCACAGCTTGTTTCACACAAGTGTCCCCTTTTTCGTATCACAGTGAAAATATGAAGAACAGTATTTTTACATTCTCAATTTTAGGAAAATATACAACGCTGGTCACCCGTCAACCAAGGATACAAAAACATTTTTTTATTTTGTTTTTATAAAGTGTTCTGTTCGGGATCGTAATCGAAATTCCGACTCGCGCTTGGCCTGTTATTGATATTTCCTTTTGACTTTATAGTGAAATATAGTATGTATTGGGATATGTTTGTTTAGAGGTGAGGTATATTGGGTAAAAACTTGATATATTGATTACTTTGAGTTATGCAATTGTATTGTATTTACAGAAACATGGTTAAAATCGAACGTTAAAAATTATGAAATTATTGATTCAAGGTATATAGTGTATCGAAGGGATCGTTTAATTTCAAACAGTTCTAAGAAAGACGTGGGAGGTGTACTCATTGCTATCTCTCGTAACATTCCATCATCTCGTGTTGTTTCCTGGGAAAGTGAATTTGAGGATTTGTGAGTTACCGTGCAGTTAGTTGGATATAAATAATTCGTTAAAGAAAATCGCTGTTGGTGTGGTATATTTACCACCTCCTGTCCATTTGGAAGTTCTCAATAGATACTTAGACTATGTGAATAATATAATGAACACGGTTGACAACGTAAAGATATTAGGCGACTTCAACCTTCCTACTATTGAATGGACCCAACTTTCTAACACATTATATATGACTCCTACCCACTGCACAACAACTTAGGTTATTCATTTGTCGATTTTATGTCTATCAATAACCTGCATGAATTCAACATTAGTTTAAATGAGGATGGTCGAACGCTCGATCTTATTCTGAGCGACCTACCTTATACAATAAAAGTCGAAGAACCACACGATCTGCTATGTAAATTGGATGCTAAGCACCCGAGACTTTTAGTCACTATATCTGATGTTAAAACCAATGAGTTTCTTCCACATTTAAAAACCAATAGTTTTAATTACTTTAAGGCTAATTATACCCAAATTATTAATGAACTGTAGAGCCTGAATTGGTGTGATAATTTTTCGAAGTGTGACGTAAATGCAATGGTTTCAGAGTTTTACAATGTAATTAGGGGGTCTTGTTGATAAATATGTTTCGAAACGAAGACCGATCAAATGTAAATTTCCAACGTGGTTCAGTAATTCATTAATCAAAAGATTGTCTGAAAAAGACAAAATGAGAAGAAAATACAGGAGATTTAAACATCCACTTGACTTAATTTCCCACAAAATCCTCCGTGAACTTTGTCACAAACTTTTTGATGCTTCTCAATCTCAATATAAACGAAATATCGAAAAAGAATCCTAAACTATTTTGGCGCTGTATTAAGAATAAGTATAGTCGTGTTTCTTCGATCCCAGCCTATGCATGATGAGCAAGATCGAGTTCATACGGGCCCTGATATTGCAAATCTTTTTGCTAAACAATTCTCATGTTCATATATTCACGATAGGGGATCACCTAATAATTCCATTGTGTGCATGTAGCATGTATGAAGACACTGATGAATGTGGACGAAGCGAAAGAGGTATGTAAGTCTAGAGAGAACTGGCGCTCTATACTCTCTGCATACCCCGTTAGGGACTTGGCCCATACATACATACATATCGTATGTATGTTTGGTGTCATACCATGTACATGGCGGGTCATGTTGCAGATCGTGTTCCGTGCTGGGGCGGCGTGCGGCGCCGCGAGCCAGGCGCTGGGCGGCGTGCAGCAGCTGGGCGCGCGCTTGGGCGGGCGGGCCGGCGCCGAGCTGGACGCGCGGGGGGCGCGCCTGGCCGACGCGGCGCAGGCGCTGCTCGCGACTGCGCAGGTGGCGGGCCGCGACCAGCTGCTGGCGGCGGCCGAGGCTCTGGCACGAGAAGGGCAACAGCTGCAGGCCGCCTGCCGCGCGCAGGCTGACCCCGCCGACCCGCTGCTGCAGCGCATCCTCGCCGACCACACCCGGCTGCAGGCCGAGCTGGACGAGTTCAAGGCGGCAGTCGACGCGGACCGCTCTCGCCTCGCCTCCAGCGTCGCTGCCGCCGAGAACAGCCTCGAGGCAGCGGGGCAGGAGCTGGACAAGGTCAGAGCGCACACTTGCACTTGACGCGCGCTGTAGGCACGTGCGAGTACAGCGCGCGAGCAGTGACAGAGTGTGTGCGTGTGGGTTGCAGCCGGCGGCGCCGCTGCGAGGCGAGAGTGTGGAGCAAGTGCAGCAGCGGCTGAGCGAGCGGCTGGCTGCGCTGAACGCTGCCGTTGCTTCGCTGCTGGCGGCCACCGCAGGTGAGTGACCGCCCGTCGTGCTCCCCAGGCTTGGTGGTTGTCTCGCGTGTGTTACGTGGCCGTTACGTGTCGGTTGCAGATCGCGACAAGGTGGATTACGCGGTGGCTGCGCGGGCGGTGGACAGCATCAGCTCCCTGCTGCCCGCGGTGGCCAAGGGTGAGTGGCGCGGGGCGGGGGGCTCGGGGCGGGCGGAGGCTCGGGCCTGTGCGGGGGCTGAGTGTGCTTGTGTGTGCAGACGCGAAGGGCGCGGGGGCTGACGAGGCGGGCCGGCGGGCGCTGCTGCAGCACACGCGCGCACTGTGCGCCGCCAGCCGCGCGCTGTGCGCCGCCGCGGGGGACCAGCAGCCCGAGGTGGGGAGCCGCTGCCGCAGGGCGGGGCCGGCGTGGCCACGCCCCCATGACCTCCCACCCCCACCCCCTCTCCATGGGCCCCACCCTCACGCGCTCTGTTGCAGGCGCTGCACTCCGCCGTGGGCCAGTTCGCCGACGCGACCCGCAAGCTGCGCTTCGTGTTGCCCCAAACACACGACTCCGCCAGGGAACAGGAGGTGACACTTACTAATTGCTACGTTAGCGCGGCTATGTTTTCTGACCTTATATTTGGTAGAGACGATTTCACAGAGCGTAGGTCGAAGAAGATATGACGCACGTACTTGACCGGTATTTTTATTACCTTATCTATTTATTATGTTTGTAACGAGCTAGTTAAAAAAATACTGGTCTGATTTTAAAAATTCTTTCGCCATTTAATGCTACATTATCTATGATTAATATAGGCTATTTTAATTGCAAGAAAAAAAAACATTTTATGCCAAAATGTTTAATGAATAAATGTCCACCCGTGCGAAGCCGGGACGGGCCGCTAGTATTCTATACAGCCCTTTTGACCACCTATGAATTTCGTAGCTCCGTTCATATTACGTGTATCATAAAACAGACCACACATTGCAATTTGCAATAAGTGATTCAGATTAAATAACACAGTACAGATTGTAAATTGAGTTTTTTTATCACTTATTTATAATACTGTAAAGTAGGTATAAGTAGTTATAAGTAGTACATGGGAAAGAATATATTAATGTGTAATAGTTGGTAACCTGACACCAAGAGTACACAATATATTTAATTGTATTGCTTCTTAAAAAGTGTTCTGTTCGGGATTGTCATCAAAAACCCGACTCGCGCTTGGTCGGTTAATAACATTTCTTGTTTAAGTCAAATTAGTGTAATATTTTTAGTTAATATTATAATCACGCTTCATTATTATGTATATTTCATAATATATATATATATATATATATATCTATATACATAATGAAACGCAAAAAAAATACAACTGCTACCGAAATAGATTATCAGAATTTGCATTTAAATTTATCACGATAATATTATAAATAAAAATTATAAAATAATACACATATTTACACATAATTATAAAATAATAACACATTTTTTCTACAAATAATAATATATTATTATATTATATTATTATTTGTAGAAAAAATGTGTTTGTTTTGTAAATATATATTTTTATGTATATAATTATAATAAATAATACATTTCTTTATTCAGTACAGTTTCAATTTTGTTAGTAGATGTTTTCCTACATTTATGTAAGTAAATATGTTATTTATGGGCAATGTATTTCATAAGATGTCTGTACTAGTGCTGGCCAGATATATAACAGCTTGGATTATCTCACCAGCCCTTGAACAAACGCTATCATGATTGTCGAGCCATATTTATCGGCAATCAATTGAAGAATGCTATAGGTACAAACCTGACTTCTGTTGAGTAGGTAGGTAGTCCGCGTATTACAGTATATAAGCCCGCGCTCCTGCAAACATGTTAGACGCACTGCAGAATCAGGTCAATCCCAAAAGCATCCTAAAGTTAATATTATATTGGATACGTAGATCATTAAACGATTTTTGCGTATATGAGACCCACAGGCTACTCGTGAGGAAGATTAGGCAGTATGGCTTAAAGAGTTATTTTGGCTACAACGAGCGAGCCTGCGCGCCGACATATGGCTTCTGATCACCAATGCATTTTAAATATATATTTTTCGCGGTATTGACAATCGCTCGCATGGTCTGAAAAGCTATACCGTTAATTGTTAGCAAAGCTAGTATTGCCGGTTGAGCGCTTACTTTGACCTTAAAAGCTTACAAACCTAACTTTAGAAATAAGAAAGACACCAATGCTGCTGTGACTATAATCGTCTGCCATTGTACATACATACATACATACATATATATCATCACGCCAAGTCCCTAACGGGGTAGGCAGAGAGTATAGAGCGCCAGTTCTTTCTAGACTTGTAATTTGTCTGCCATTGTAATTTTTTATTAACATTATAAAATTATTTGTACATGGCGGGTCGTGTTGCAGATCGTGTCTCGTGCTGGGGCGGCGTGCGGCGCCGCGAGCCAGGCGCTGGGCGGCGTGCAGCAGCTGGGCGCGCGCTTGGGCGGGCGGGCCGGCGCCGAGCTGGACGCGCGGGGGGCGCGCCTGGCCGACGCGGCGCAGGCGCTGCTCGCGACTGCGCAGGTGGCGGGCCGCGACCAGCTGCTGGCGGCGGCCGAGGCTCTGGCACGAGAAGGGCAACAGCTGCAGGCCGCCTGCCGCGCGCAGGCTGACCCCGCCGACCCGCTGCTGCAGCGCATCCTCGCCGACCACCCCCGGCTGCAGGCCGAGCTGGACGAGTTCAAGGCGGCAGTCGACGCGGACCGCTCTCGCCTCGCCTCCAGCGTCGCTGCCGCCGAGAACAGCCTCGAGGCAGCGGGGCAGGAGCTGGACAAGGTCAGAGCGCACACTTGCACTTGACGCGCGCTGTAGGCACGTGCGAGTACAGCGCGCGAGCAGTGACAGAGTGTGTGCGTGTGGGTTGCAGCCGGCGGCGCCGCTGCGAGGCGAGAGTGTGGAGCAAGTGCAGCAGCGGCTGAGCGAGCGGCTGGCTGCGCTGAACGCTGCCGTTGCTTCACTGCTGGCGGCCACCGCAGGTGAGTGACCGCCCGTCGTGTCCTCCAGGCTTGGTGATGGTCTCACTTGTGTCACGTGTACGTTACGTGTCGGTTGCAGATCGCGACAAGGTGGATTACGCGGCGGCTGCGCGGGCGGTGGACAGCATCAGCTCCCTGCTGCCCGCGGTGGCCAAGGGTGAGTGGCGCGGGGCGGGGGGCTCGGGGCGGGCGGAGGCTCGGGCCTGTGCGGGGGCTGAGTGTGCTTGTGTGTGCAGACGCGAAGGGCGCGGGGGCTGACGAGGCGGGCCGGCGGGCGCTGCTGCAGCACACGCGCGCACTGTGCGCCGCCAGCCGCGCGCTGTGCGCCGCCGCGGGGGACCAGCAGCCCGAGGTGGGGAGCCGCTGCCGCAGGGCGGGGCCGGCGTGGCCACGCCCCCATGACCTCCCACCCCCACCCCCTCTCCATGGGCCCCACCCTCACGCGCTCTGTTGCAGGCGCTGCACTCCGCCGTGGGCCAGATCGCCGACGCGACCCGCAAGCTGCGCTTCGTGCTGCCACAAACACACGGCTCCGCCAGGGAACAGGAGGTGAAATCAGCCAGATAGTCTTGCGTCTCGCCGCGCCTATGAGCATCGTGCTTAGAATTCAAAGAGATACTTTCTCTTACTGCAGGTCGGGAAACTGTGCGAAGACGGTATGATGATTTTAATATTGCATAAATTTTGCAGGTAATGGCCAGTGCTGCCGCGGCGTGCGGCGCCGCCACACAGCTGGTGAGCGACGCGCAAGAACTAAAAGACCAATTGGGGGGCACTACGGGGGACAGGCCGGGGGGCGCGGAGGGGGACATATTGGCGCGAGGCGGCCGCGTCACTGATGCAACCGAGGCGTTGCTTGCAGCTGCGCAGGTACTAAGAGTTTCTTCACTTTTATGATATGGTGCTTCACTTTTCTGAGCTTCGCGGATTCACCCGCATGGTACAAGATTGCATTGGCAGATTTATTTCTGAAATACGCAAGCTCTCAATAGATATAAAAATTCCCCGTTTTTGCAAATTGTTTGATGATCCGCTCCTATTGGTCGTGTTGTTTTGGAGGCTTATTAAGGGGACTATCCAACACTAACATTTATTTAATACCAGTATTTCTTTTTAAAAATATCGTATATCGTAGTTATACGAGTATAACTTAACAAATTAACTCTATATTCTCTTTAAAAATTATGAGTATTGACTTAAAAGGACTTTATAAATTTCATAAGTACCAAAATTCACGGTTACGTTAGAATCATTTTATTTCATGACTCGTTTAGTTACTTAATAAAATGCCCAAAACATATCACGCGTAAAGAAATGCAAAACAGACGACAAACGGGCATTAAAAAACTAACATTTTCGTTGACAGTTGACAGCTGGCAACATAGAGTTGACTTCTTGCCGGAAGGCGCTGCTAAAGGCAGCAGAGAACCTAACAGTCGAGGGCGAAGGACTCCTTACTGCCTGTCAAACGGTCACCGACCCCGCCCATCCACTGCTACAACGCGTACAATCTGACAATACACGGTTGCAGACAGAAGTTGACAGATTGAGAGGAATATGCGTCCTGCCATTAGATAGTAAGTACGGAGTCCGCTCTTTTGGATCCTCTTTATGCCTTCCCAGAAAGTATATGGCGAGTCCATCGCCTTTTCTCAAGCACATCCATACATACGTCTTTGAATTTAGTCTCAAACGTATGCTGGTTTCAAGGGCAAAAATCAAGGACGGGAACTCTTCAGATACTGAGAGCTCTGCTTGATCAGAGATTCCAAGCATCGTTAATTTCGGAAGCAGCTGTCAATCTCTTACGCTTAGAGAAGATTACTGCAAGGAGCTGTAAGTCTGGTCTTGGTGAAGGTCAGAGCGGCTTAATTTCCAAATACGTGCTTAAGGTTAAAATAAACTTTACGATTCCACATTCAAATTTGTAATTTAAAGCAGGTGTCTTCAATATTTCAACCTTACATACAATTCTTAAACAGTTAGTATCCTCTGATTTATGAGTTGAAGGTCACGTGAACTGTTACACCAGGTACCGGAAACTGCATTGCCAAATCTGTAACTTGGAACTTTGGGTCAATAGACCTTGCACTTATTCTATGATTAATATATAGAGCAGTCGCCAACCCTCCCTAAGAAAGTTCGCCCGCCGGTACCGAAGCGGCTATCGTCCCTCGAAGAACCCCCACGAGTGGCCCACGCGACCCCCGGTGCCGAAGTCGGGGACCCCGCCAGGGATTTCTTGCAACAACTGCGCTCAGACGAAGAACAAGGTTAGGATGGAGAGTAGCTAAAGCCGTGGTGGCCGAGTGTTTCCTGCAAGCTCGAGCCGGCATTCGGACATTCGGCAGGGTTGGTCTTACCAGTAAGCCGAGCAGACTGGGGCTTAGGGCGAAAAATTTACGGGACAGACTGTTTTTATGACTTCGAAATTAAAAAGTATTAGGTACATTAAAATTTCATAGGAAAAAAAGGAAATTGAAATATATGTATATATGATTAATAGGGTAGTCCTTTCTCTTATAACACTATGGTGCCAAACAAGCACGCGCACACTGA
Organism: Drepana arcuata; assembly: GCA_016069955.1. Classification (NCBI taxonomy): domain Eukaryota; kingdom Metazoa; phylum Arthropoda; class Insecta; order Lepidoptera; family Drepanidae; genus Drepana; species Drepana arcuata. The sequence goes on along the minus strand of JACCPG010004724.1, from coordinate 32,207 downwards.
TGGTAAGCGGTTACCGTCGCCTATGGACGCTTGTAACACCTGGGTGCGTGCGCGATTTCGACCCTACAGGAATCCTTTCACACCCTTCTCGAAGAATGCTGTATGAACTCTATGCAGAAAACCTCAACGAGGAGTTCATTCTACAGCCTTCGCGAGCATTCACGCAAGGAATCTGCTTTAAAAGTACGAGACCTTTGTGGTACCAAGGTATGGGAATGAATTCCCCGTTGATGGCGCCTTTTGCAATGCGTGGTGGAAGAGTTAAGTGCATCGGTCGGTAGAGACGGGAAACTTAGGATGCTGGGGCATAACTGTAATTCCACCACTTTCCTTACCATTTTATATAGAAGATAGTGGTGGAATTGTGAATTTTGCTTAGAACGTACGAGAGCAACTGACAAGGAGAAGGAGCTGCACCGGCAGTTCGTGGCGTCTGTCAGCGACGCCTGCAAGGACATACAGGCGGCTAAAGAGAGCTTGGTAATTTGCACCTTATTGCTTACATTGTAAAGCTTACTTTACTTCAAGTAAACTGTAGTTAAAGTTTGGGAAGAACAATCCAACTGCAGGAGTATAATATTTTTGATAAAGAATTTAACACAAATATACGACATTTTTTTAACATAACTTGTACTATGGGAACTGGATTACGATGTAAATACTTGTATACCATCTGTCACGTTGGTACCTAACATATATCTCTGGCGGAATGTGGGTGTGTGGGTACTATCTTTACACCACTACCTACCCCTTCGGGGACCCTTGTGGGAAGGCGTGAGGATAAATTTATATATGAATGTTTAAGCGAACGGAACATCCGAAACTATGGGAGGTAGATATGTATAATATTTTGTATCTAAGGTTGCAAACAAACATGCAGTGGGCCTGAAGGTAAGCGGTAACCACTGCCTATGGACGCTTGCAATATCAGAAATCGCTCTGAACTTGTGATCAACACACAAATATCTAACGGGAATTGAACCCCAAGCTTGGTAGTCATCACTAGGCAAGACGTACGTATTAGGAAAAAATATTTAGCCACTTTTATCTAGTGAGGTGTTCTTGTGTTGCTCGACATGTATACGCACATATCTTCGACATTTAGGGATCGCGGGAGTAATCCTTCTGTATGCTAGTCCCCCGTGTGTCCGCAGAAGGCCCCCGGGCAGGCCCCCGGGCAGGCCCCCGGGCAGGCCCCGGCGAGCGCGGGCGATGTCGCGGCCAGGCAGCGCGCCGTGCAGGAGGCACTGGCCCTCGCTGGTGTCCACGTCGCCGGCCTGGTGTCCGCTAACTGTGAGCCACTTCGCTACTAATATTATTAATGCAGTTGTCACGATTTCTATTACTCAACGGCTGTACGGAATTTTAACACATAAATAGATTATTACCTAAATTAACACTGGATATATCCAGTCCCAGTACGGGATCCAGTATATAAAGTCAAGAAAAAGAAAACTACCAATAGAATCCAATTCTACGCGGGTGAAGCCGCGAAGCAGTAGCTAGTGCTACGTGAGTCCTAAGCGATAGTTTGTTGGATACTTTATATAGTACTATAAGTGGCAATTAAGCACTGGTGATAAGCGGTTCCCTCCGCCTATGGAAGGTTGCAATACCATCCCACTAATTACTGTCCTTTTGGGATCCATCCCATCATTTTAGCTATAGCGACTTACCAGCGACGAAGCGTGCAGCTTCATATCCATCGCCTTTGAATTTCTTCTCAGACGTATGCAGGTTTCCTCTCGATGTTTTCCTTCACCGTAAAGCTCGTGGTGTGACTAATCACTGTACTTAAGTTAGCAAAAACTCATTAGTACCAACAGTTGGGATTTGAACTTGCGATCTTTGTGTTGCAGGAAACTGTTCAAGTGGTACTCGTCCGGTGTTATATTTTTTTTTACCACTTGGGTGTGTTTGACACCCAAACAAGCATGCGGCCCGCCTGAAGGTTACCGCCGCCTATGGACGCTTGCAACAACACCAGGGTAAAACTCGCGCGTTGGCGACCCTGCAGGAATCTTTTCACACCCTTCTTGAAGAACTCCAATTTGCTCCTTTTTTATTCGCCTATATTTTCGAAGATTGAAATGCAACACTTTATAACAGATGCTGACAAAATAGACTACGAGGCAGCATCGAAATCAACCAAGGAATTGCCTAAATTGATGAGGAGCATAGCGGATGGTAATGTGGTCAAGAATCTTATTAGATATTAATTAAATTCAAATCTTATAATACATTAGAATGGAGTTAGATTATCTGTTCAATGTCATTCACATCACTCCCATTCTAGGAGTACTACATACATACATACATATAATCACGCCTCTTTCCCGTAGGGGTAGGCAGAGACCACTTCTTTCCACTTGCTACGGTCCTTGCATACTTGTTTCGCTTCGTCCACTTTAATTATTCTCTTCATACATGCTCTTCGGTTTAGGGTACTCTTGACCTGACCTTTTTTTCAAGACGTCCCTAATTTGGTCTAGAAACGTTCGTCTTGGTCTTCCAACACTTTCATTCACACTCACCTTATACACTTTCTTCTAGGAGTAATACGCTCAATAAACTAATTTAAAAAAGAGATGTGGCTAAGTCAGCGCTTATTAGTCTGAACGAGTATGCTCGAGTGGATGTCCACAATGAGATATTGTATTGGTGCCCACTTTATTGTATGGCAGCGAACCCTGGGTATGACAGAGAGGCATACAAATAGCATAAACGCGCTTGAGATGCGATCTATTCGAAAAATGTGCGGAGTAACGATCTCAGATCGAATGCGCAATTAAGAGATTCGCAAATCAACTGGCTTGAATGAGGGGGTGATTGTAACGATGAAGAAAGGCATGTTACATGGTTTGGTTATAAATATTGATGAAACAGATTTACGAAGCGAAAGTGAGTGTAAGAAGAGGCAGAAGAAGACCACGGTCCAACTCCAATTGATGTCCGTCCAATCGATGGAACACTCGAGAACGGGAACTTCAAAAGGACTTGAAACCAGCGAGCATGTATGAAGAGATTGATGAATGTGGACGAAGCGAAAGAGGTATAAAAGTATAGAGAGAACTGGCGCTCTATTCTCTCTACCTACCCCGTCTGGGACTCGGCGTGATGATATGTATTTATGTATAACTAACTGCTGTATTAATGGATAGCCATGAATACAGCCTCTTGTATCTCTCATGGGAGAGTCCTTTCAAGATACAAACTACTAGTAGTTGGTATTCATAACTTTATAGCTTGTATATTATTGTCCAAATTAGATGCAAAGTCTCTAAGCAGCGTGATAAGTGGAGACGCGAGGAAAAAGTTCTTAGATGACATGCTGGGGCTGTGCGAAGCCTCGCAGACACTGTGCAAGACGGCTGAGAAGAATAGAGAGGTAACTTGCATTCGTATGAAACTGGAGTCAGGTCTGCTTAAAGCAAGCGCCACAATATTTTTTAATTATACAGGCCATCTAACAGGCCATGTCATGGTAAATTTGGTGGTTCCATATCCCCCATAATGTTTCAGAGAGAGCATTATTGTCTTTATTTATGTTGTAGTTTCGTTATATTTGGAGCTATTTGCTTAATGCATCGTCGTAACTCCTTATATAATCTAGAAAACAACTACTGAGTGGCCACACTACTTAGTAGGTGCATTCATATCCAGTACTGATAAAGTCCCCTTGGTGGCACGTGGGGCATCTTACTATAGTTTCCAATCTTAATTGTATTGAAATCACATCATGATACATTTATTTGTGTACGGCTATTCGGAATATTACCAAAAGACGCTGCTATATGTTAAACGAAATTATTTTTATGGCAATACCAGATTATTCCATACGTCTTGAATTGCGCATCAAACGTTTTCTTTTTTATGAAGTTCAAAAATAGAATATGTATAAAAAATTAAGACAAACAAAGGCAAACAAACACGGTCCGCCTGATGCCGACCTTAAATCTCTGTTGGATTTTTATTCTATAGTTTATTCTAGTCTTCTGGTATAGTAAAGTTTAATAAGCTTCGGAAAATAATTGAATTACCTTTTGTAGAATTTAAAGCTGTCGTTAAAAGTAAATTAATACAAAAGGCTTATAAAACATCAGATTATTTTAATGATGGCCATGCATGGCAATGAATTGCTCCTCTTGTACAGAGTTTATATATGTAACTACCCCTAGGTAAAAGGAACAAATGTTAAAAAAGCAAACCGGGGAGTTTGTTTCGCCGTTTCTTCTCCTGGCAGGTATTTTTTCTTGGAAACGGTGGTAACTTTAGTCTATATTAAACGTGACGTTCAATAAGTGTTCCCTGTGTCCCTTACGTTGAATAAAATATATTGATTTGGATTTTTTGATTTTAGTCACTATTTAGCGTAATCTCTTTGGCAAAAAAGGCCGTTTCCCATCAGATGCGAATGTAATCGTATGATCGTATGCTTGTTTGCCACTCTCGTTGTATATAAAAAAAAACGCCCGCAAAACTAAAACTAATTTGATTATTTTGCGTAGAAGCTGAAAGAAGCAGCGACTGTGTTTGGCGACAAATCTGCCAATCTGTTGCGTGAAGTGAGCACGGACGTCGACACAGCACTTGAGAACGAGGTAAGGAGGCTCTACCTACCAGTATACTAGTGATAAGCCCCGCCTTTCTTCTTTCTTTCTTTCAATTCACAGGAAACACGCTTTATTCGAATATACAGACGCCTTAAATACCTGACCGCATCCTACTCCCTTCAGTGCCTTTAATAATGTGCGAGTAATTCTCGTAAAACTGAAACAACTAGCGACATCTATTTGATATTAAAGTAACAAATATTAGTAAGTTTGCTTCTGTCTTTACTGTTCAACCGAATTGAACTAGCCGTTACCGGTTACATCTAGTTTTTTTTAACCAGTCTCTTTAAAATTTTACCTTGGATTCTGCGTTTGGTCTGCTTAATTATTATTAATAGCTCTATCTTCTCGTATAATAAAGATCAGTCTATATTAGTCTGAGCTAGGTTAGGTTAGGCTTTAATTTAGGATAACATTAGCATTTATGCGAATCCTAGATCATCTCTCGAGCCAAAGCGATTGGGGACAGTGCCTCTCGCATAGCGTCAGATGCATCCGAGCTGGCGTCAAATGCCGGAGGTGCGGGCGACGCCACGGATGGGTGTGCGATGGACATTCGCAAAACTGGCGCTGAGTGCGTCGACGCTGCTGGAAAACTGGTTTACACTGCGATGGTATACTAATATTTAAATAAATAGAATAAATTAATACATAGATACATAAAAAAAGAAAATATAGTGACAAAAATTGACAAAAACAAAAATAAGGTTTCCAGAAATGAGCTCCTTGGGGAGGGGGGGGATTGTTACATTGTGTTGGAAGCAGAGGGATTAAACCCATTATGCTACCAACACACTGTATCTCTCCGAACACAGAGTGGCAACGCGCAAGTGATACTTCGGTATCGTGGGCGTAAATAGGCTACGGTAACCGTTTCCCATCAGGTGGGCCGTACGCTTGTTTGCCACTCTTGTTGTATAAAAAAAAAAAAAAATAGTAATTGAGAAAGTTAAGTTGAGATGGTTTGGCCATGTCGAGAGAATGAATGAAGAACGATTGGTGGTCTCTGCCTACCCCTACCGTTTAAACGGGAGAGAGGCGTGATTATATGTATGTATGTATAAATAAATGAAGAGGCAGAGGAAGGCCACGTTCCAACTACCTGGATCAAATAGATCGGACTCTGAAGGACGGGAACATTAAGAGTACTCGAAACCGACGAGCATGTATGAAGAGACTGATGAATGTGGACGAAGCGAAAGAGGTATGTAAGTCTAGAGAGAACTGGCGCTCTATACTCTCTGCCTACCCCGTTAGGGACTTGGCGTGATGATATGATGATGATGATGATGATGTATAAATAAATAACTTGGCCGTCCTAAATAGCCTGTTTGCTTCTAGCTCGTATCACCATCAATACACAACACTGTCTGCCAAGACGCCCTTGTGTCATCAGCCGATGGGTTGTCCAACAAATTAAAATCCTTCTCCGAAACCTGCAAGAAAGCGGACCCCTCACAGGCCGCCACATTAGAGAAACTCTCCGGTGAAGCGGGTAACTTGGAGGAACTGCTAGAGAGCCTGAAGAAGGACATAAAGGGAGAGTTGGGGAAGAGAAGGATCGAGAAGCTCGTCGTAGAAGATTCACCGTTGAGGCAAATTACAATGAAGATTCTTGAAGACGCGAAGGTAGAGTTGATAGTATGCTTGATACGTAGCAGAGGCCCCAATTTCTGTTATAGGGACCCACGACGTGTATTACAGATGGCGAGTCCTTTGCCTTCATAACCACGACTTATACCGACGTAATTGAATTTCTTGTCTAACTTATACAGGTTCCGTCACTTATTTTACTTTAATGCAAAGCTCGTGGTGTAATTAATCGATGTTCATAAACTCTGAAAGAACCCATTGGTACAGTGGGTTTCGAACTTGCAATGTTTGCGTTACAAGTGCCTATCATTTCCTCACAAAGTACAGCTACTATGTTCAGAAGTTCTTCAAGAAAGGTGTGAAGAAGTTTTTTACCCTTTGTTAGCGAGTGTTAATGGGCGCCGGTAGTCGCTTACCATCAAGCGGGCCGCACCCTAGAGGTATCCTAGTAATATTTTCAATGAGATATTTGTATTAAACCTCGCACAGAGATAGTTTATTAGCTGGATTCGATCAAAGGATATGTTTTTTTCCGGAAATTGTACTACGAAAATCTTACCATAGAAAACTCATTTAATACGTTTGATACTGTAGAGCATAACTAGTAAATGAATATATGTGAATTGTAAGTATCCTTACGCAGAAGCGTGCGGGTGCGGAGGGCGGGGCGCGGGGCGGGGCGCAGGGCGGGGTGCAGGGCGGCGAGCAGGCCGCCTACGCGTCGCGCCTGGGCGCCGCCCTGCGCGCGCTCGACCTGGCCGCCGCCCGCTGCGCACGCGCACCGCACGTATGCACTCGCCCTTAAGTCACTACACAACTTGCTCAAAAAATACACATACACAAACATAGACACACAGAAAGCAATCGGCTTACCATCAGGCGGGCCGCATACCATCATAGTGGTATAAAAAGATCAAACAAACATACCAGACATGCGGATACAATACTTAATCCCTTATATTTACAAAAAAATATCTCTCCAGCTTTATTCTTCAAAGTTGTCTCCCGTGTAAAATATACCAAAGAAGAAAGATCTTACACAGATGCACTGCTAGTTAAGGGACTCGGTCATCCTCTAAGAGACCACACTGACCATGCTCTTTCCCAGGATATGGAGAAGCACGGTTCTCTCCAGAACGCCATCCAGAACTTGCAAATGGTTCTCCTCCAGACAAGACCAAAGGGACCCGACAAACACGATAGCCACATTGTGGATTTAACCGTAAGTGAAATACATCATCAACCAAGTGTACCTCTCCGATGTAGTGATCAGAGTTCCTGGCTGTAAAACATTTGTGAGAAGAATGTAAATATTATATATCCTCAAGCCTTCCTACAAGGGGTAGGCAGAGGTGTGTAGGTAAAACCCATACACCCACTATCCGCCAAAGATATATTTTAGGTACCAACGTGGCAGATGGCGAGTCTATCGCCGCTACTCTAGCACGACTATACGTACGACTTTGCTTCTCAGACGTATGCAGGTTTCCTCTCGATGTTTTCCTTCTCCGAAAAGCACGTGGTGTGACTAATCACTGTACTTAAGTTCAGAAAAACTCATTGGTACAGTCGGGATTCGAACTTGCGATCTTTGTGTCGCAGGCAACTACTCGCAACACTCAGCCACCACGGCTCCTGAAGAATGTAAATACATATTTGTATTTTATTCTTGGATATGAGGTTTGTATACATAATATATCCTCACACCTTTCCCGAAAAGACCACCAAAGGGCCTATGAAGGGGTGGGCAGAGGGGTAGTACTCCACCCCACTCTTCCATACTAATACTACATGTTAAAATAATAATAATAATGTCACCAGGAGTTCATCAAGGATGTGTCATCAGAAGCGGATAAGCTGCACGAATTGGCAAGCGGGGCTGACGTGCCTCGTGGCAAACAAGTACTTGAGGTAACTTGCTAAAAGATAATCGCGCCTTCCTATTACCCACGAGAATCTCCGGAGGAGTTGACAGAGGTGTGAAAATTAGTCCATCACCGTTTTTCGGTTTAAGTTTATACAAAAGTTTTTGTATTTCATATCAAATGTATGTAGATGAAATCTAATCTAAAAAAAATGTCAAATGTATGAGAGAGAAGACAAGTGACCGAGTGTGCTATATCGGTAAATGGGCAAATTCTAGAGCAAGTGAATAAATTTGTATATCTTGGAAGCATGTTCACACGAGATGGAAAGTATGAAAAAGATATTGAAAGAAGGATAACTGCCGGAAATAAGGTGAATGGGGCCATGTCGGCGTTGATGGGCAGTAAAAGTCTGAGCAAAAATGCTCGAGTTGCTGTCAACGCGATATTGGTACCTACCTTATTGTATGGCAGCGAATCCTGGGTATGTCAGAGGAAGTATGAAAATAGCTTGAATGCAGTCGAGATGCGATCTCTTCGAAAAATGTGCGGAGTAACGATTTTAGATCGAATCCGCAATGAAGAGATTCGCAAATCAACTGGCGTGAATGAGGGTGTGATTGTAAAGATGAAGAAAGGCATGTTGGTTTGGACACATAGAAAGGATGAGTGAAGAAAGATTGACGAAACAGATATACACAGCAAAAGTGTGTGCAAGAAGAGACAGAGGAAGTCCACGTTCCAACTACCTGGATCAAATCGATCGGACTCTCAAGGACGGGAACGTTAAGAGTACTCGAAACCGACGAGCATGTATGAAGAGACTGATGAATGTGGACGAAGCGAAAGAGGTATGTAAGTCTAGAGAGAACTGGCGCTCTATACTCTCTGCCTACCCCGTTACGGGCTTGACGTGATGATATGTATGTATGTAAAAAATACATAGATTACAAAATAGAGGCCACTCTCTCATACTGATCCTCACAGAACTCCAAACATTCTGATACAATTTTATACCATCCGTCCGCAAACAGATCACATTCAGGGTTGACAACAACGAGGGCTTTGAGCGGGGCTGGGCCCTAGCGACTGTTCGGCTCGATGGTTGCACGAACAATGTATGTTGTCGAAGACTATATATTTGTGTATGGTATTCCGCAGGGTGTCAAAGAGCATTGCAACCAGATGCACTCAGAGGCGTTGCAGTTCATCTCCCCGACGGCGAACCAGCCCTCGGTGGACGCCGATACCCTGGATGGGCTGGTTGAGATCGATCACTTTGGACAGGTTAGCAATCACGCTCAGGCAGTAGAATGAACTCCCCGTCGAAGAAGATTCCTGCAGGGTTTGCAATGACCATAGGCGGCGGTGACCGTACACCAGGCGGTCCCCTGGTCTGCCACCTTAGTGATATAAAAAAATCTTTACTTAACGCAAATACTGCATAATCTGGTTAATTCAGTAATGATCGCTATTTAATTATTTAGTAAGGAACATAACACACAGTAAAAATTTTTTTTATACCACATGGGTGACCACCAAGCATGCGGTCCGCCTGATGGTAAGCGGTAATAAATGTGCGATAATGCCTGCAGTAGTACAAAGCTGTATCGCAGATATTAACACTCATCTCTAGAAAGAGATGTTATCGAGTTCATAGTTGACACAATTAAACTATTATTAATTAGATTATGTATTATTGTATGTCCTCACGCCTTCCCACAAGGGTCCCCGAAGGGGTAGGCAGAGGTACAAAGGTAATACCCACACACCCACTTTCCACCAGAGGTATATTAGGTGCCAACGTGACAGATGGCGAGTCCATCGCTGTTACTCAAGCAGACTATACATACGCCTTTGGATTTCTTCTCAGACGTATGCAGGTTTCCTCTCGATGTTTTCCTTCACCGTAAAGCTCGTGGTGTGACAAATCACTGTACTTAAGTTTATAAAAACTCATTGGTACAGGTACATTCGGGATTCGAACTTGCGATCTTTGTGTCGCAGGCAACTGCTCGAACCACTCGGCCACCACGGCTCTTATTGTATGTAATCAGTCTTAATCGTCATGATCCTTTCAACGTCCAGTCCCTGTGATGGTTGTTATGTCCCAGAACTGCGGTAACCACGTGGCGGATATTACCAAGCTTCTGGACATTCTCCCTCAAGACAATTGCTGCAGCGAGCTAAGGAAGCAAGCAGACATATTGGATGACAATTGTAGCTTCCTTAGGTGAGTGCAATGGGCTGGGCTTCAAATATCACAGGATATAAAATATACGTGTGTATTCACACATTCCGCTAAGGGGTCGGCAGAAGTGTAACAACACCATCTTTCTCCGGGAGACATATTTAAGTGGCAACGTGACAGATGGCGCATCCATCGCCGTTATTATAAAGCACGACTATACATAACATACGTGTTTGGATTTCTTCTCAAGCGTATGCAAGTTTCCTCTCGATATTTTCCGTAACCGTAAATCTTGTTGTGTAAATACTAGTTGTATTTGAGTTCAACATAGTGCCTAGTGGATCAAACTTGCAGAATGTGTTGCAGGTGACTATTTGAACATTTCGGCCACCTCTTTCAAAGTAATATTTATTTCAGTGGATGTGTTTTACGAGTGCAGGTTCGCGACCGCAAGCGCCGTATCGATGGGCCGCGGGGCCGCGGGGGACGAGGCGCTGGCTGACCTACAGGCGCTGCAGCCGCGCCTGCCCGGCCTTCTGCCTACCACGCAGGCGACGCCTGATGCTGCCCAGGTCTGCTTTTCCTTCTATACATATATAGTCCAGTATAGGCAGATACACTAGAGCGCCAGTTCCCTCTAGTCTTGCATATTCCCGGTTTTCCTTTTTACGTAGGGGTAGTAAAAGATTAAACTACATATAAACGCTGTACTAGACGAGCAATTGATTGCCATGCATGGCCATCATTCAAATAATCTGATGTTGTATAAGAAGCTTTTTTAATTAATTTACTTTTAATGAGAGCTTTAAACTCTACAAAAAGTAATTCCCTTGTCTGTCGTATACCTTGCCTGACAAATGATTTACTAGTTTTGTTGTAATCTGGCTAGGTAGATGGAGAAGAATGGAATAGAAGAGTAGGAAAGAGAATGGATGAATGAAATGAAGGTACATGGAGCTTATGTATATTACATGTATTCAGAATTTCAGAGTATGCAAGTCGTCAACTTTCTTTCAATAATTAATATCATACATACATACATACATATCATCACGCCTAATGGGGTAGGCAGAGAGTATAGAGCGCCAGTTCTCTCTAGACTTACATACCTCTTTCGCTTCGTCCACATTCATCAGTCTCTTCATACATGCTCGTCGGTTTCGAGTATTCTTAACGTTCCCTACTCTACCCTTACTCGTAACGTAATTAATATCAATCTGTCAATATTCTTTCTTACATATACACAGATGACACTGACATGGTACGGTCAATATGCCAATTTCCTTGAACAATTCTCTGAGGGAATACCGAGGTCTAAGGCTATAAATTGAACGAATAACTCGCTTCTGCAGCACAAAAGAGAGAATAAGCGATAGAGCCTCATAGAGCTTAGTAAAGAAGTATATGTGTGTGTGTGTGTGTGTGTGCAGAGTGCAACAGCCACGGCAGGGCTGGCACGCGCGGTGTTGGCGGCGCGGCGAGGGCAGCCCGCCCAGCTGGCGCCCGCGCTGGCCGCCTACAGCACGCAGCTCGCGCCGGGCAGCCCTGCGCACAGGGACAGGTCGCTCGCTATACCGCTTACTTCTTACTACTAGGGGACATACGTCAGCTGTGGGGACATCACACGATGTTAACATCTACCACCGTCTGACACCCAAGTTGACTTTAAGCTCTCAATTTGACATCTTACAACCAATTTGACATCCATCATCGAATATGGCACACATTTTGACTTCTATCACCCAATTTGATATTTAACACCCACTTTGCATTTTATAACAAATTTTACATGAATGATAAAATTTTACATCCAACAACGAATATTTGACTCTAACTTTGACAAATCACCCAATATGTCATTTAACACCTATTTTACATCAATCACGCAATCTGTTATTTCACAACCAATTTGTTAGGTGCTAAATCTTAAATTGGTACTATTATAAATTGGGTGTTAAAATTCGATATCTCTTCAAACATGCTCGTCGGCTTGGAGTATTCTTGATGCTGTAATATTTGAAGGGGTAATCCTTTTGTCCAGGTTGCTGAACCACCTGAACAAGCTGACCGGGCTGCTGAAGGCCCTGGTGGCTTGCAGCAACAAGCGTATCGCCACCTGGCAGTCAGGGGAAGGTCCCGAGTTGGCCGCCATTACTGAGCAGATACTTCACGTGAGATACATACACACATGTCCATACATATCATCACACCGAGTCCCTAACTTACAAAACTCTTTCATTTTGTCCACATTAATCAGTCTCTTCATACATGCTCGTCAGTTTCGAGTACTCTTGACGTTCCTATCTTTGAGTGTCCAATCGGTTTAATTGAGGTAGTTAGAACGTGGTCTTGCTTTGCCTCTTTTTGGACACTTTCGCTTTATATATCCATTTCGCGATGTTTTCCTTCACCGTAATTTAGTATATTTTCTTCTAAGATTAAGGTAAAAGTAGCAAATAATAATAATAAGACAAACCAACAAGATGTAGTGTGGACTCGCAAACATTGTGCCGATAGTAATAACGGATAAAGGCCTAATGGCAAAGAGACAGTTCACGGGCCTGATACAGAAAGCAGTACTCTTCGACACGCCACGTATCGTGACGAAGTTCCTTAGTCTGAGACCTTAGCTACCATAGCTTGATACACTGACCCTGAAGTCCACCCGCCTTTAATTTGACTAGTCCCCCAATTGGGTATCCTATACACCCACTATAGTACTAACCGAGGTGTACACTTAAAAACCAGAAGACAACTCTCTAGGTATGTGTGAGTGTACATGTGCGTGTGTGTGCGCTTATAGGAAATAGTTTAGGAATTATTTTGTCATGTCCAGGAGCTGGACAACCCTGTAGGTACAGCGGTAGACGCCTTGCAACGACAGGACAGCCTCGTCAGCCCCAGCTTGGTGAACAAGCTCCTGTCACCAAACGAACACGTCACTGCGAATGCTGATAAAAGGTAAGGTTTACAAATACCATTAAAGTGTCCTTTCACACATTTTTTGAAGAAATCTCTTCGAGTGAGTATGTTCGGGATGTAGGCTTATGAACATTACGTTTAGGGAACTGGAGCACAAGATGGAGAAACTATCCGCCTTCCTGACCTGGATGTGCAGTGGTACGCTGCCCGAGGAGAGCAATCCTGCCAACCTGCCTACCAAGATGCGAGATATGATCGACTCCACAATTAAGCTGGGGTCTATCGCGAGAGCAATGAAGCCACGAGACGTAAGTTTTCATAATAATAAGGTGTTAAATAAGCATGCTGTAGGCCTGATGGTGAGCGGCTATCGCTGCCTATGGACCATTTGTTTAATTTGAACAAGGTTGGAATTTGGTTTTCTTCTGCCTCTTCTTCCACACCCTTTCGCATTGTATATCTTTTTACAACAAGAGTGGCAAACAAGCATACGACACACCTGATGAGAAACGGTTACCGTAGCTTATTAACGCTCACGATACCTAAGTATCACTTGCGCGTTGCCACTCTGTTCCGAGAGTTATACTGTGTTGGCAACATAATAGGTCTAATCCCTCGGTTGCCAACACAATATAACTATCCTCCCCCCTCCCCAAGGAGCTCATTACTGGAAACCTTATTTACCACGTAGGAACACAACACAAACAATTGTGCTATTTGGCTACGGACTTCTATAAGGTAGAGGTCCTGCCCCAGTCAGGCAGCTCCAAATTCGAACGGGAAGCCCGTTATGCCCTACCTCTCTTGATTCTGTTGGTTTCTTATAAATATCACGCTGAGTTCTTAACGGGCTAGGCAGAGAGATTAGGGCGCCAGTTCTCTTAGGCTTACATATTTTCTCTTCTCTTTCGCTTCGTCCACATTCACCTTCACATTCACCAGTCTGTTCATTTGTAGGTACTCGCCGGTTTCGAGTACTCTTGGCGTTTCCGTCTTTGAGTGTCCGATCGGATTTGATCCATGTAGTTGGAACGTGGTCTTCCTCTACCTCTTCTTGCACACACTTTTGCTTTGTATATCTGTTTCGTCAATCTTTCTTCACTCATCCTTACTATGTGTCCAAACCAACGTAACATGCCTTTCTTCACCTTTACGCATCTTTACCAATATCGTGTTGTGGACAGCTATTCGAGTATCCTTGCCCAGACCTTTCTGTCCATCAAGGCCGACATGGCCCCATTCACCTTATTTCCGGCAGTTATCCTTCTTTCAATATCTTTTTCATACTTTCCATCTCGTGTGAACATGCTTCCTAGATATATAAATTCATGCACAGGGATTATTAATTCATGTCACAAATACTAATTAAGTGCAAATCTTAATCAATATACGCATTCCAGTCACCAACACTTTCATCTGTTCTCTCCATAATATTGAACGTTTGGAATGATTAACAGGATCCTGTACAGTCGCAAAGGATAGAGGAAGCTGCGCAAGAGATGTCTTACGCAGCGTATGCCTTGCTGAAGACTGGCGAACTTGTCCAACAGGTGACTATCGTACCCTATCGTACCCTATGTCATGTAATGGGTTTGAAATCAGAAAAATATATAAATAATAATAATAATAAATACCTGGAGCCGTGGTGGCCGAGTGGTGCGAGCAGTTGCCTGCGACGCAAAGGTCGCAAGTTCGAATCCCGACTGTACCAATTAGTTTTTTCTGAAAAACATCGAGAGGAAACCTGCATACGTCTGAGAAGAAATTCAAAGGCGTATGTATAGTCGTGCTGGAGTAACGGCGATGGACTCGCCATCTGTCACGTTGGCACCTGATATACCTCTGGCGGAAAGTGGGTGTGTGGGTATTACCTATACACCTCTGCCTACCCCTTCGGGGACCCTTGTGGGAAGGCGTGAGGATATATTATTATAAATACCTGGAACAATTCCACACACATTGACCTAGTCCCAAATTAAGCAAAGCATGTGTTATGGTAACTAGACATAGATATATTTACTTATATAGATAGGTATATACATAAATACATGCATCCAAGACTAAGGTACAAATACTCGTGTTCATAACACAAGTATCTGCCCTCAGCGGGATTCAAACCCGCGGCCTCAAGTTTCGCAGTCAGGAGCTCTAACCACTAGACCAGACGGTCGTCAAATATTAATATAAATATCAATATTAGTATTAGTAGCCGTGGTGGCCGAGTGGTTCGAGCAGTTGCCTGCGACGCAAAGGTCGCAAATTCGAATCCCAACTGTACCAATGAGTTTTTCTGAACTTAAGTGCAGTGATTAGTCACACCACGAGCTTTACGGTGAAGGAAAACATCGAGAGGAAACCTGCATACGTCTTAGAAGTCTTACCCATACACCTCTGCCTACCCCTTCGGGGACCCTTGTGGGAAGGCGTGAGGATATTTTTTTTTTTTTTATTTCAATATTAATGTTAACAAATTTTATGTTAAACTCTGATGCACTGCTCATATTTATCTATATAATTCATCAATCAAGCATCAAATTCACAATCATTTTTACATAGTCATAGCAATGTAACTTACTCGCAGTTATCCAAGCGGAGTCTCCGAACACGGAGAAAAAGAGACTCTGGTCATTAAATTAAGTATAAGACATCTTCTGTGAGTACATAAACATTTATTATTATAAAATAATAATTCCCAGGACTTGAAGCATCCAGATTCCAGAAGGAAGCTGCTGGACGCGTGTCGCTCTCTCAGCGATGCCATCAACAGATTGGTAGGTGTATAAGAAAATCGATACATACATTTTCCAACGAAATAGAAATGGATCCATTATCAGTTTAGAAATTCGTCACTGGCCTAAATAATACCCCGTTGGAAGGCTTTCATGCCACTTTAGGATTGAGTATACCTCGTTTCGGATGTACTCAGTGCCTAATCTGATAATATTTAGTTGAAATCTATTTTAATATTATAAAGAGGAATAAATAGTTGGGTTTTTTATTTCAACGCGCTAATTTCATGAACTACGAATCAAATTGGAATTACTATTTTAATTTGTAAGACCTGTTTGTTGAGCATTGCTTTATGATTATCACTATATAGTCTTATTTAGACATATAATGTCCCCACAGAACCGGAGCACGCCTTGCAAGAACAAAGTGAAGCGTGAGTGCACCGAGGCCCTCGGCGGCCTCGAGGCCCGCCTGGCCTTGGGCCCCGAGGCCCGGCGCCAGGCCCCGCCGGCCTCGTGCCTGCCCTACGCGGCCTGCCTCGATGCCCTGGACGAGCACAAGGACGTTATTCGTGAGTATGAGAGTTACAAGAAGATATTATCTGGATTAACAAAATTGACGTAATTAAATGTAGCAAAAATCCTCAAAATCTTTCGCATTTATATTTTCTGTATACTATTGGATATGACATGATACATGTATATATATATATATATATGAGTAGCATAGTGAGCAGCATATATATATATATATATATATATATATATATATATATATATATATATAGGCAGCATATATATTTCCTCACGCCTTCCCACAAGGGTCCCCGAAGGGGTAGGCAGAGGTGTATAGGTAATACCCACACACCCACTTTCCGCCAGAGGTATATTAGGTGCCAACGACATGATATATGATACCTTTTTTAGAAATATCACAGAGGAAAGGTAAGGGGGAGGGGAAGAGAGGAAGAGTAATGCTCGATTGACAAACATGAGTTGTATGTATGCATGTACGTTTAGGGAGGTCAAATAGGTTGCGCTGGACAAAAGCAAACGGACGGACTGCATCAGAGACGCCGACAAGAGCCCAGCTCATAAATTGTTGATGTTGATTGGAGATCTGTCACGTTGCCACCTAAATATAGCGGTGGATGCAAGGACGTGCTCATACGCTCCTGCTTACCCGTTCGGGGACCCTTAGAAGAAGGCGTGAAAAACATAAAAACTACGAGTATATACGATAGTTCACCCTAACCTATTGCAAAATTGTGTACAAGAAGAGGCAGTGGAAGGCCACGTTCCAACTACCTGGATCAAATCGGTCGGCCGCTCAAGGACGGGAACGTCAAGAGCACTCGAAACCGATGAGAATGTATGAAGAATGTAAGAAGAGAATTTAAGAGAGGTAGGGCATAACGGGTTTCCCGTTCTAATTTGGAGCTGCCCGACTGGGGCAGGACCTCCACCTTATAGAAGTCCGTAGCCAAATAACACAATTTATTGTGTTGTGTTCCTACGTGGTAAATAAGGTTTCCAGTAATGAGCTCCTTGGGGAGGGGGGAGGATTGTTACATTGTGTTGGAAGCAGAGGGATTAAACCCATTATGCTGCCAACACACTATAACTCTCCGAACACAGAGTAGCAACGCGCAAGTGATACTTCGGTATCGTGAGTGTAAATAGGCTACGGTAACCGTTTCCCATCAGGTGGCCCGTATGCTTGTTTGCCACTCTTGTTGTATAAAAAAAAAAAAAAAAGACACCGATGAATGTGGACGAAGCGAAGGAGGTATGTAAGTCTAGAGAGAACTGGCGCTCTATACTCTCTGTCTACCCCGTTAGGGACTCGACGTGATGATATGTATGTACCCAAACCTACGCATGTTCGGTCTTGGTGTAAGAGGGCGGAGATAATTCATGTTCTCTCGACAGACAAACTGCAGAGCGAAGAGAAGATGTCACGAGAGGAGTTTATGAAGAGCCTGAATTTTATATCGTCCGCCGTGTGCAACAGCGTGGACTACGCGGCACACTGCAACTACTTGGTGAGTCAAGGCATCTATCGCCTCGGCAATTTAGATATTTATTTATTATCTTAATTATATTCTTACAAGGAGCCGTGGTGGCCGAGTGGTTCGAGCAGGTGCCTGCGACGCAAAGGTCGCAAGTTCGAATCCCGACTGTACCAATGAGTGTTTCTAAACTTAAGTACAGTGATTAGTCACACCACGAGCTTTACGGTGAAGGAAAACATCGAGAGGAAACCTGCATACGTCTGAGAAGAAATTCAAAGGCTATAGTCGTGCTTGAGTAACGGCGATGGACTCGCCATCTGTCACGTTGGCACCTAATAATATACCTCTGGCGGAAAGTGGGTGTGTGGGTATTACCTATACACCTCTGCCTACCCCATCGGGGACCCTTGTGGGAAGGCGTGAGGATATATTATTATAACTTAAGGATCTCACGCTACAAGGGTCAATAGAAAAAATAAGTTCTCTATATGGATTTCAAATATTTTCAACTCTGTATGGTGTTGGTATAAATGGTTTGTAAGACAAGTTTGTATCTGTTCCAGCTGTCAGTGTCGGAGCAAGACAAGGCCGTAGCGACCGAAGGCTTGGTGGACGTGCCCCACGTGCAGAAGGCCGCAGGTGCCGTTCATGACCTGTGCGTGCAGGTCGTGCGCGTCGATCCTGACCAGGTCAGTGGCTGATGGCTAATGTTGTTAGAAGCCATGATTTTTGTGTCGAAAATTCGATCTCGGTCGAAAATTAAGGAGTCTACACACACGCAGTATTGTAAGCCGACTTACAATCACGTGGGTTCAAATTTTTCTTGTCCATAACTGGTTTCAATGTTGTTATTACTCGCGATATCAACCCTTTAGAGTTAGAGCTCCTGACTGCGAAACTTGAGGTCGCGGGCTCGAATCCCGCTGAGGGAATTTGTGTGATATTATTTTTTATATTTATTTTATTATACCTTTTGTTAACACCTGGACAAGGTGTTAAAAAAGGTATTAAAAATTATATATTTTCCATTTCAATAACTGACATGTCCAGGCTCAAGAAGAGGTACCAACATTAGAGCAGCGCGTGCAAGACCTGGTTCAAGCTTTAGACCAAGCCCAGAGTAAGGTCAAGGACACGGAGCTTCAGTCGAAGGTTATACACGCCAAGGACATGGTCGAAGCGACGGCCAAGTCTTTGTGCGAGGCTATCAGGAATGGATGTCAGGTTGGCAATTGGATTATACATTTCTATAATTGAAATTACGATGTTATACTTATGGTGTCGTGTCGTGCCGTGGTGGCCGAGTGGTTCGAGACGCCGCCTGCAACGCAAAGATTGCAAGTTTGATACCATTCAGTTTTTCTGAACTTAACTTAAGCATATGATTAGTCACATCTCGTGCTTTACGCTAAAGGACATCATCGAGAAGAAACCTGCAAACTTTGCGAAGATTTTCAAAGTCGTGCTTGAGAAACGACTATATATACATCTTTGAATGCCCCCCTCCCTTGAAGAGGCTATTATAACGCCCGCCCTTAAAATTTTCGAAATAATAGCTATATTTGATTAACACTCGTACCTATCATACGCAAGGATAAGATCGCTCCTCTCGGCATGGAGCTCCTCTCGGCGACGCGCGAAGCACGGGCGGTCATCAGCCTTCCGGCGCTGGTGCCTCAGGTCGGTGACGTCACCGCGGACACCAGAGCTCGCTGTGACGAAATCAATAAAAACTCCAAGTTAGTACCGCCTTAGTTACTTAAGAGAGTTTAATGGGAATCTCGCAAAGAGTAACCTGCTTAACTGAATTTATGCCTGACTGAATCAGTGCCTCGTAAATAGTCTTATTAAAATATTTTTTTTTATTTAACTTAAGGGACACAGGGAGTACTTATTGAAAGTCCTATCTTAATATATTAAAGAGGAAAGATTTGTATGTAAGTATATTTGTAACGGATTGGCTCAAAAAATACTGGACTAATTTTAAAAATTCTTTCACCATTTGAATGCATTACCTATTACTGATATAAATGTTTATGATATATGTATGCATGCATACATTATCACTGATTAATATAGGCTATTTAATTGCAAGAAGAAAATACACTTTATGCCAAAATGTTTAATGAATAAATGTCCACTCGTGCGAAGCCAGGACGGGCCGCTAGTATTAAATATAAAAACAAGCATTACAAAGAAAAAAACCTACCAAGTACCAATTGAAGAAGATCCAAGTATCAAATGTATAATTGCTTTGTGCACATTACGAAGAGTTCTATTGAGTGGAACTGACTTCTTCTTAGCTTCCGTCGTATTCGAGCTTCCTCCTCTTTTTGGGCGGTCCTTCCCCTTTTTGTTAGAATAATCAAAGCGATTTTCACCCATGACGTGGCCAAAATAAAGCACACACAACTCTCGACTGTTTTAACGTTTCACTTTCTCATCCCTGGAAACAGTAGTACCATACCAAATAACAGGTGGTGATCACCTTATTGGTTACTTCTAAAATAATGCCATGCTTTAGGGAGCTGCTGAACAAAACTCAAGCCCTCATCAAGGAAGTGTCAAACTCCTCCAAAGATGACGACGATGAAGAAGAGATGCTGACGTGGACCTCGTTCTCACACAAGAAGGACGTTGTGGACGCGTTCGATAAGCTGTTTAAGAGTGTCAGGTGCCAAAGGAGTTTTATTTTTATTTTGGGACATACATAAATCCAGTAGTGACAATTTTAAATTACAACAATACGTATAAGCTGCTTACAAAGCTTGCTTTACATTTTCATGGTTTCGAACCTCGAACGTTTGATGAATGAGTCTTTTCTGAACTAAGTAGTACACACGACGAGCTTTACAGAGAAGGAAAACATCGTGAGTGAACATGCATACGTTTGAGAACTTCAAAGACGTCTTGCTTGAGAAACGGTGACGGGTTTACCACCTGTTTCGGTGATACCGAAATAGATCTGTGGCGAAAGGAAGGTATTGTAACTTCTTACCTTTCGAGGAATATCGTAGGTGAAGATTTACATACTTTTTATACTAATACAGTGGCAAATGAAGAGGTTACCACCGCCTATGGTCGCTAACATCGCCACAACCTATGCGCGCTGAACGCGCTGCAGAAATCTTTTTCCACCCTTCGCGATTAGAAACATAACTCGTTTGCATTTGTTAGTCAATATTTATGCTACAGCTGAGCTGGTGGGCTATGATTTAGATATAGTTCTAGCTGTGCCCGCGACTTCGTCCGCGTGAAATTTAACAATAAAGTTATTATTCAGTTTCTAAAATAAAAATAGTGTACGTTAATACTTTTTACATTAGAAATATGCCAGTGAAAGTCCCGTCATAATTGGTTCAGCCGTTTCAGAGATTAGCCGGAACAAACAGACAGACAGACAATAAATAATATTTTGGTGTATGTAACGTGTATGTCTGCATGTGCATTTAGTAAAAAAACAGTGATAGTAATATTACAAACAGAGACATCAATTTTGTATAGAGTTGATATATTTAACCATGATTTTGGCATCTTTCAGGGCCAACGGCCAAAAAGCAGGCATAGTGGAGGTTGACCAATCGGAAATTGACGAGGTAAGAAGAGATAACTAATACAGAAATTTTCAAACGTATTTTCGTTAGAATAGTGCCTATGTGTTAAATGTGATAGTAACTTCTTCCTTCTCACGACTTTTCAATCGTTTCATCCACATTAAGTAGGGCGTGTTAGCTAGGTTAGAAAGTATAAGAATTAAATTAAACAATGTGTTGTTTTCTCCAGGCTGGAGCGCAGAAGAGCTACGTGCAGTCTCAGTGAGTAATTTCATAAGCAGTACAGAAAAAAGGGAATGAATTGGAAACGATCTATTATTTTAAATTTCTTAACCTCTTAAGCATTTATTAAATCTTTATATCATTGCATTATTCTATATGCAGACATGTGTCTATTCGGCAGTACTATTTGGGTGCAAGGTTTTGATGTGTGCCATAGATGCATACTTTTGCGAAAGGATAAGTACCTACACCGTAAGTGCTTGGTATCAATTAGTATGTAGACTAAGAGATTGATGAATGCGGATGAAGAAAAGAGATCACTGCCATGTATTAGTATTTAGAGAAGTGGTGTTATATTATGCTGAATAAATAAATAATAATAATAAATAAATACCTTGGGACAATTCCAAACAAATTGACCTAGTCCCAAATTAAGCAAAGCTTGTGTTATGGTAACTAGACAACGATATATTTACTTATATAGATAGATATATACGTAAATACATAGGACATCCAAGACTAAGGTTCAAATATTCGTGTTCATCACACAAATATCTGCCCTCAGCGGGATTCGAACCCGCGACCTCAAGTTTCGCAGTCAGGAGCTCTAACCACTAGACCAGACGGTCGTCAAATTATGCTGAATCCGTAAGATCTGTAAATTAATTTATATTATTTGAATTTTTCATTTCAAATCAAATCAAATAATTTATTTCGAGAACATAGAAAGTAAGAT
Source organism: Drepana arcuata (assembly GCA_016069955.1). NCBI lineage: Eukaryota > Metazoa > Arthropoda > Insecta > Lepidoptera > Drepanidae > Drepana > Drepana arcuata. The sequence continues at coordinate 9,767 of JACCPG010004724.1, read as the reverse complement.
GGTATTAAATGACACAGGTATAGATGCTATGTTCCGCCGCTAGGCATACAAAATATTTAAATATAGATAATATTATTTATAACACTATCTTAAGAATAATTATTTAATATCGTGTTTATGCTACTACTCATATTATATATACAAATAAACATATTGTTGAAAGTTTCCTTAAATTACCGCTCTATAATGTTTTCATATAACTTTCTTAAAATTATTAAAACTTATCAACTAGGTATTCATTAATGGTATAATATGCTTTCTCAACAAGTAAATTAAAAACTTTATTTTTAAATTCATGTTCAATTTCATTCATGTTAATGCTTATATCTTTTAGAGTGGAGATTGCAAATAAATGGCTGTCGAGACCCAACTGCAAGGCTGATGTGAAGGCGGCTGGTGAAGAAGCTGTGAGAAACGTTGTTGAAGTTGGTAGAAAGGTAAGATGATGAATTCTCTTTAATATTATATAATAATAATTATTATTATGATATAATCTTTATTTAACACACACACATCTACAAAACACATATTATGACCACAAACAAAGAAAAACATGTAACTGGGGTTTATTGCAAAAGCGATTTCTCGCAAGCAACCCAATTGAAGAGAGATAAATACAATGTAGAAGAATAACGTAATACATAAATTTTAAGAAAACGAGATTGTGGTTGGCGTCTAGTTCATTGTCCATTCAATTGATTTCTCAAATTACATCCAATTGGAGGATCCAAGGAGTGGAAGCCTCATACAATACCAAAAGCAGGCAATGAACATATTTTTTTTTTTTTTTTTTTTTTTTTTTTATTCATAATAAACATGAAAGGGCTTTGTCGCTGATTGCGAACATGCCGCCCTGGTTAGTACACAATATTATTATACAAGCATACAAGCAAAAATTAGTCTCGTGTCACTAGATTATATAGTTTCTTGACGGCCTCCGATAGCGGTTCCGCCAAAATACTATTACATTGGCCAACACTGAAACTTGTCGAATAACATGCGTTTCTGATTCTCTGGTTCCGGACACATTCCATTAATAAATGGTGGATGTCGTCCATAACGCCGCAAGTCTCGCAGTTTGGTGTGGTCGTTATGCGCATCAAGTGATTGAATTTATTACATGGTATGTGTCCGGATCTTAATCTCAAAGCTACTACTATTTTGCTTCTGCTAAATAATGCGTTATCAATCCATGGGGAGCTTGACGGGTGTGGTTGGATCGTTCTGTACCATATACCTTTTTCGCGCGACCTCTCATCAAAGTATTCCTTCCAAAGATCGTAACAATCCCTCTTGAGGACAGCTACGATGTCCAAGAAGTTTGGTAATATGTTTGTAGGTACACCGTCTGTAATAGCTTCCTTAGCCAGTGCGTCTGCTCGGTCGTTGCCTCCAAACCCAATATGTGATGGTATCCACTGTATAATGATGTTCTTACTTTCAGACTGTAAATTCACAAGCATCTTGATAATAGTATAGGCTACAGGTAGACCTCGAAAAGTCGAGGTACAGTGTGCCAGGTGTTGAAGAGAACTTTTAGAGTCTGTTAAAATTACAACATCATTATACTTACATGACTTTATGTATGATAAAGCCTCCGAAATTGCTACTAATTCAGTTTCCATTATGGAAATATTTGAGTCAATTTTGAGCTTAAAAAATATATTTGGAGTGAAGTCTAGAAAAGCTGCCCCTGACCCAGATTTATCTTTAGATCCATCAGTAAAAACAAATTGAAACGATGAATAGTTTCTATTGAGATAGTCTATAAGCTTGTTTTTCATATTAATTGGATGTAGATTACGTTTAGGTTTAGCTATTCCTTCTACATGAGTCCTTAAATTGTGTGATATGTCCATATTCGTCACCCATGTGTCCAAACTAAACATACCTAACTGATCACTCGACTTAAGGGGTAGATAGGAATATTTTTGATGAATTAATGTTAATATAGGTTTCTTTTTGTTAAGCCAATATAGTGTACTATTAATGAGATCAGTCAATTCAGCTATTAGTTTAATGGATGAATTATTATTTATAGATTTGTTTTTGAGCCAAAATTTACCCCCTAGATACCGCCTTCTTAAATGCAGTGGTACCAAACATAACTCACTCTCCATCACATGTATTGGAGTAGTTTTTATGAAGCCTCCTACAGTCCTCATGGCTTGGTTTTGAACTTTATCCAATTTATTAAGATTAGTTTTACAAGCGTTATCAAATAGGAAACTACCATAGTCCAATCTACTCCTAATTGAGGCGATATATAACCTACGCAGATGCTTTGGATGTACCCCCCACCCTGACCCGGCCAAAACTTTAAATATATTTATAAATTTTAAAACCTTTTCGGATACTTCCATGATGTGTTTTTTCCACTTGAGAGACCGATCCAACCACATTCCAAGATATTTCACAGCATCGACGTTTTCAATATCAATTCCATGAATGTTAAGGCTGACATCGTGCCTCTGTTTACCTTTACTAAAAATACAGACTTTACTTTTTGTAGGAGAAATTTCTAAATTTATATTACGGAACATCTGATAAAGATTATCTAAACAAATTTGAATTTGTTCTTCGGCTTCATACCAATCATCTGAAGTCACATATAAAACATAATCGTCTGCATACTGTGAAATGCTTACATTACTATGCGACGTTACATATTCACAAATCTGGATTGTCGCACAATTAAATAACAAAGGGGAGATCCGGTCTCCTTGAGCTATCCCACAACAGGTACTTCTAGATATTTGATAATCATGTTGTTCGATTCTTAGTTTTCTCATTGTTAAAAAATTCCATAGATAATTACAAAGTTTCGATCCTACGCCCAACTTATCTAGAGTGTGCAAAAGACTCGTGACATCAATGTTATTGTAGGCATTATCTATATCGAGAAAACAACCTATCGTAAATTGATTATTTGAGAAACCTATTTGAATTTTAGTGATTAGATCAGTTAGGTTGTCTAAGCAGGAACGTTCTTTTCTGAATCCTTTCGTTTCGTCTGCTAATATTTTATTCTTCTCTAAATACCATTCCAATCTGTTATTTATAATAGCATGAAAAATTTTGCAAATGCAAGACATCAGAGAGATCGGCCTCAATGACGAATCAGAGTTAGGCTCCCTGCCGGGTTTCGGTATAGGTACTACTCGTATATGACGCCATTGTGCTGGGACGAAGCTTTGTGATAAGAATATGTTGTAAAGATTAAGTAAGATTGTTTTGCCGATTGCGGGTAGGTTGTATATCATTGAATAAGTAATATTATCACATCCGGGCGAAGTGTCTCTTGATTTTAAACATTTATCGAATTCAGAATATGAAATACTTATTTCTAGCTTGGAATTACAGGACGTAAATTGAGGTTGTGAAGGTAAGACAAAGTCGGGCGAAAGATTGCATAACAGCGCCTCAGCTAAACCTTTATCGATATTTGATCTGGTTTGTCGGTACCCTTTTAGCCAGCGCATACGGCGCCATATCTCACACGCTGAAGAATTTTCATTTAACGATGAGCAAAAGCTCCGCCAACTTTGATTGCGGGCATTTCTTATGATTCTTTGTGATTCAGCTGTTTTACGTTTTAACTTAATTAAATTGTCTGGGATCGGGTTCCTTCTAAAATCAGCCAGTGCTAACCTTCTCTCGGCTACTGCTTTAGACAACTTGGGGGTCCAATACGGCTTAGGAACAAACTTATTCGAGGGGTCCTGGCAAAATTTAATCAACGGTATAGAATTATCTGCTGCTTCATTCATAATTTTGATAAAGGTGTCGTAGTCTTTTTGCGGGTCATCCGATGACATATAAGTTGAGCATTTCTCTGCAACAATTTCTTTATATTTTGCCCAGTCGGCTTTTTTATAGTTACGTTTAGATATAAAATTCGGTATTCGCGATTTATCAAAGACAGAAAACTTAATCATTAAGTGATCGCTACCCAAATTTTCATTTAAAATATTCCAAGTGAACCTCATAGAAATGTCCGATGAAACCATTGTTATGTCAGGCGCCGATTGTTGCAAAATACCGTTTACTAATTTAACACGAGTCGGCCGCCCGTCATTTAAGGTAATGAAGTTATGATCGATTAAGGAGTCAAATATCTGTGTGCCTCTACTATCCGTCCTATTCGACCAGTTCGAGTGGTGGCTGTTAAAGTCTCCGATCACTAGAGTTCTGTTACGAGATATTGAGAAAATGGTGTCCCAATCAGATGCGCTGGTGCGTATCTGTGGAGGACAATACACAGCAACTACATATTCTATGTCTATACAATTAACTATTTTAACGACCAGCACTTCGATCGATGTATTTATATTAGGCGTAGGATACAGTTGAGCCCTTAGTGACTTATGTGCCAAAATAGCGACACCACCGTAGCCATTATCTCTGTCTCGCCGATACACACAATAGTCTTTTATGTCAAGTGATGACTCAGGATTCAACCAAGTTTCACTTAATGCTACCAAATGAATTTTATGCTGCCATAAGATATGTTCAAATTCTAATAACTTAGGTTTTATACTTTGTGAGTTCCATTGTAAAACATTTAGGTTGTATCTACCCATAATTAAACCAATAAGTGTTTAGAAAAAGGCAAGCTTGGCATATTTTTAAATAACCACGTAAGTGCCCACTCAACCCCTAGATGTATGACATTCTGGATTTTATTCTTCAGCGAGTCGCTACTTGTAAAAATTATACCTTTTATCTTATTCCATAAATTGTTGAATGTCATTTCTTCCCGAGTTCTTGTCTTCTTTTTTCTGCTCGTGTCTTCTATATCACTGCTTTGTTCAGATTCCGTAGATTGGTCCTCTAAAATACGTTCATCTAATATAGATTTATGTACTTTCCTGGTATTTTCTTTCTTCTTTTGCGATTTGGATATACCTGGGTTCGCTAAGGGCTTCGTCTTTTCGATTATGGGTGCAGTCTTTGCAACCTGAGCATAGGTCAACGTCGTCGTATCTTCTACATCTACTGGTAACGACGAATTGAAATATCTACCAGGTGTGACAATGGGTGTGTCTGTAGGGTGAGACTTTGGCGTCAATGAAGGTTCATATTCAGGAGCTGGTGCTGGTTCGCATATACTCATAGCTTTTCTGTATGAAAAGTTTTTCTCAGCCATTATTTGGCGTATCTTTTTTTCCCTAACGTATACTGGGCATCTTCTATTGAGCGACATATGGTTCCCGTTACAATTAATGCACTTGTATGTTGTAGACTCGCAGTTTTCATGTCTTCCTCCACATTTGGGGCAGTATACCCTTGTAGTTGGACACATTTTCAGTTTGTGCCCAAATCTCCAGCATCTCGAGCACTGAGTAACGGGGAAAAGATATGGTTCAACTTTGATCCTCATTTCAAATATTGATATAAACTGCGGTAACTTCGGTCCTTTGAATCCCACCCGCACAGACTCACTATCAGTCCATCCTGTCTCGGTTTTATCTCGACGTTTCAACCGTTTTACCGCGACGACTTCGGCTTCTGGGGACGTTACCGATTTAAGTAATTCTTGCTCAGAAATACTTACTTCTATGTTTCCAATTACTCCATAGGACAATCCTACTTCCCACGGTTGCTGGAATCGCCATCCTAATTGTAGTAACTGATCACATTTAACTAATTCTTGAGCGCTTTTTTCATTTGTAAATTCGACTATTAATTTATAGGGGTTTACGTATCTGACTTTGGATATGTTGTAAATTTTTTGTGACTGAAATAATTTCGCGAGTGCGAATTGTTTTGGAAACTTTTCAACGGCCGTTATGGTTATTTCCGTAATTTTTCGATTTTCTTTAATTCTTTCTTTGCGGGAAGTAACTTCCGACCATTCCTCAGTTGGATCTACTTCTCTGGGTCTCTTCAAATTTAAGGGATTGGTCTCACTTCCTTCTACCATTTCTTCATGTACAATTTCCGCCTCCATCTCACTTAATTCATTATCCGATAACAAAAACATGCCTTCTGGGATCGGTACAACTTTAAATGTTACTCCTTCATGCAAGATGAGACCTTCTTCCATAGCGATAACGATCTAATTTACTAATACGGCCCGGCTCCGGCGGCCAGGCCGTAAACAAGTTTTTATTACAATAACTGATAAGCGAACGCACCGCGCTATGCACGTCCGATCACGGCTGCTTGATGACACGGAATGATGAACATATTTAGTATCTATATTTCTCTACGCCATCGACTGCGGCCTTAACAAGTCTACATTGTACATTGAAGCATGTCTACTCGATGTGATGTGTATGTAGCCTTGTATCCATGATTCCAGATGTCGGTAGAATTGAAGAATAATGAAAAAGAAGACATGGTTAATTTGATCACTGACACCGAAGAATTATTTGAAGAATGTTCTAAGAAGTACGACCAAGAGAAATATAGGTGAGACTAACTTTTGTACTATATGTATCTGTATCTAAATATATAAAAATTATTATTTTATTTCTAAAAAATATATCTCTGGTGGAAAGTGGGTATGTGGGTATTATATATACACCTCTGCCTACCCCTTCTGGGACCCTTGTGGGAAGGCGTGGGAGTATATTATTTATAAACCAATTAAATTACCTAGTCAAAATGCCAGATTTTTCCCATCTATATCTTTACGTCTCAGTTAGACCAATGTCTTGCTTCAAATTATGGCTTTATTCATTTGATCAAATCTTGGGATTTGTTTGGACATGCAGCCAGCTGTCGGAGCGTCTCAAGGAACTGAGGACGGCGATAGAACAGGGTGTTGTGACGTGGATCGTGGAAGACTTCTTGGAAGGGGAGCCTCCACTTGCAGACCTTGACATACTTGTGGATTCTGAAAAGGGTATGTATGATTTATTTAACATCTTAGTATCAAAGTAGTATATAATATATATTCTTTAACTTCTGTCTTATAATCCACGATTAAAATACTACATAAATGACTTAGAGCAACATTATTATCATAATTTTTTATTCAGACAAGAACAAGCGTGAGCTGATTTTGGAGCGCAAGATAGCCGAGCTTTTAGCTCAGTTGGCTCGCGTTAACAAGACGGCTAACTTCGTGGCACACGCTGGCCTAGCCGGGCCCACTCATAATAAGGAATTGGCGAAATGTCGCGAAGAGGTACGTTGTAATACAAAATAAGGTACAAAAGGATCGCCATTTCCAAATTGGAGCTGATCTTTAGAGTCAGAAGTCAATTACTTTATTCCAAACCTTATTAAGAGTCCAAACTTTATTAAACATAACGTTTAGTGATAAGTTTGTGGCTATTTTCAGCAACATCACCGTATTAATATGTATTATTCTAGACGGAATTACTGGCTCCACTGTTGGTAAAAGCTGCACAAGAAAGAATTGCATCTCCCGATAACCAGGTAAGCTCAATGTATTTCTGGGAAAAAAAATTTTTTAATATGTATGTAAAACATTTCATTATTCACCAGAACAATAAAATTTGTGCTAATAATAATATACTGCAATCGACTTCAGTACAGGATACTATCAAATTCCGTTAACGACTGTTTTTTATGTTTGTGCATTTATATCGCATACACTAAGTTCTGTTCCACTACTTTTATTTGTATTAAGTATATTTGATCTTAATCATTTACATAATATGCAATTATATTATACGTGCACTCATAGGATTAATTTGTTTTGTCTACTTTGATGATTTAATTGTTTACAACAATTCCCCGAAGGGCAAATATTCCTGATTACTTGTATGTTTTGCAGGCTATTGTGGAACACTACAAGGATCTTCTGGCCAAGTATACGGATTCTTTGTCCAAAGTCCAGGAATTGTGCGATCAAGCTGTTGACCCCACCGAGTTCGTACAAACTGCTGGTAACGATATTTACTATACTACTTTTAGTTTCTTTAAATATTTTTTATTATTGTCAAGTTCATTGTTATTTGACTAGTACTTTAAAACTCACAATGAATTTTATCATTCACTCTGCGTTTTCCGGACCTGGTCGTGTGATGTCTTCTATATTTATCTCTTCTTTCCGGTCTTCATCTTCACTTTATTATCCATATTTCAGGTGAAACAATGCAGCGGTTGAGAGAAGAATCTACTGATCATGACGATCTTCAAAAGTGTGATTACACTTCCAAAGCTATTACTGGGTGATTATAGTTTCATTATATATATATATATTATATATGTATCTTCACGCCTTCTCACTGGGAAGAGATGTGCAGCTAGTATCCATACACACCCTGTGTTCCCTGGTTTCTGTAAGATTTATTTTAGCTCTTTCACCTCGTCCACATCAACCTTTTCACACATGCTTAACGGTTTTGGGTACACTTGACTCGATGCCTTGACAGGTTTCCTGTTACTTACTTTCACATGAAACAAGCAATACGGGGGACCAATCTCTGCTTGATTATGATTTTTTTCACCTCCTTGATAATGTAATTTTTTTCACCTCCATTTTGTTTACCTCCATGTCTAACTGCAATGCAGTTTTATAGGAGTTTCCTTCGGTGAGCACGCAAGCTATAAAGTAGGCTCTCAGTAGATATTTTCCCAAATTGATAATGCCATGTATTGTGACATTATTGGGCGGAGTAGTGGACCATTGCCTATGTGAGTGCGTGTGCAGGCTGGCGGAGCGCGTGATGTGCGTGAGCCTGTCGTCCAGCCGCGCCCGGCGCGAGCCCGAGCTGCAGCGCGCGCTGGCCGCCGCCCAGCGCCGCCTGGCCGCCGCGCGCGCGCCGCCCGCCCGCCGCTCGGCGCTGCCCGACTGGCGACACACCACGGCTGAGGTACCCGCCCCACCACATCACCACGCGGGATACCGCAACGAGTTACAACAGGGGATCCATACAGATTAATGCTGTTCGAGTCTAAAGAATTACACCGAGCAGCCGAAGAGTGGACACTATAGATCTCGCGCGGTACCTCCTTTCTAAAGCAGTAAATATGGCAGTGCGTCGAGGAAGTGTTGTGTTCCTACAGTAGGTAAGGTTTCCAGCAACTACGCGCGGAATTATTGTGCCGGACGTTCGGGGGGACGTGCGGGAACGTTCATCCCTTTAGCTGCTAACATAGCAACTAATCCTAATATGAAGAACTAATCCCAAACGGTAACGCGTGTGATCTCTTAGATTGTCAACGTTATTTTTTCAGTGAAAATTACTGTAGTAAGTATCATAATGTGAATGACATAGTTGACATGGTGTTAACTATGATTTGCAGATAATGCGCACGACGGGTGAAGTGGAGGCTGTATTGGTCGGGGAGAACATATTCGAAAAGCAGTCAGAAGTGGATCAACCGATATTTGTAAGTGTTTCTCTAGTTGGGATGAGTAGCTTTAAGTGAAATTGATATCAGTTGTGCTCAGGCGGCCGCCCGCGGACTGCACGCGGCGGTGCGGTCGTGGGGGGGCGTGTGTGTGTATGTGTGTGTGTGCTCAGGCGGCCGCCCGCGGGCTGCACGCGGCGGTGTGGTCGTGGGGGGGCGTGTGTGTGTATGTGTGTGTGCTCAGGCGGCCGCCCGCGGGCTTCACGCGGCGGTGCGGTCGTGGGGGGGCGTGTGTGTGTATGTGTGTGTGTGCTCAGGCGGCCGCCCGCGGGCTGCACGCGGCGGTGTGGTCGTGGGGGGGCGTGTGTGTGTATGTGTGTGTGCTCAGGCGGCCGCCCGCGGGCTTCACGCGGCGGTGCGGTCGTGGGGGGGCGGGTGTGTGTATGTGTGTGTGTGCTCAGGCGGCCGCCCGCGGGCTGCACGCGGCGGTG
>JACCPG010004723.1:0-61532 GCA_016069955.1 Drepana arcuata | reverse complement strand
AAAGCCAGAGTTTTGCCTGACCCGGTTTTAGCCGTGGCTACTAGATCCTCTCCATCTAACGCTTTAGGTAATACCTCTTCTTGGATATTTGTCATTCGTTTAAATCCCATATCTTTAATGGCTTTTAAAGTTGAACAAGAAAACTTTTCCTTCAAGTCCTTAAACTTCATATTTTTTCTCTCTTCTCTCATATTTATTTGTTGAAAAGAAGAAATAAAAAAATTGGTTTTAATCAGTAGAAAATGTTCAAATTGTTTAATCACATTTTGTTATCAATCAAACCTGCGGTACGATACGATTCATGAAATCAAAATCACAGACAGATACACTATAGATTTGAGTTGTCTTGTCAATGCTGTCACAGTATAATCTAGTACTACAAACAAACTCAAAAGATATATAATACTCTATGAACTGTGCTAGTTCTTTATTTCTGAAATAAATAACCTAAACCATAACCTACCTTTCGATAAAAAAATCTATGGTATCAAAGGAATAAATACTTTTTTCTGTTATCTGTGGAAATTGGAAAAAATTCATCCATGTGAGAGTGAAGTGTGGTGGAATGTATTAAAGTGCTGAAAACTGATAGCTTTTATATCCTCATCATGCCTACACCAGATAAAATACTATTAAGAAAGATAAAAAAGCGGGAGAAAAAGAAACAAAAGCTTGTAAATCAGAAATCGAATGGCTTGTCTTCAAACGATTCAGGTAACAAACCTAACCTCTTGTTATTTAACTCGTGTGTTTTTTAAACATTTGGAAAATAAATTAACCTTGCTGTTCGTATAGCTAATATAATATTTAGTGTTAGTTTATCAATTTGCATTTGCTAAACCCGACCGCTTAATCTACAAAATTCTAACAACATTTCAGAACCCGCGATCGTGGAGAATAAAACTAACAAAAGGCCACATGATGACGATCCAGATAAAATAATACCCCAAAGTAAGTAACCTAATATTGTGTCCTGATTATCATCTGTACAAGAAGTTCGAGAAGCAACCACTATCAACTATCAACTCAACCACAATTTAACAAGTACAGAATGAGGTTCTTATATTAGCTTTGTAAGATGTAAAACTTTTTCTTTAACTGAATTATGTTATCTGCCATACTGCTATTGTAGAATAGATCACTTATTACGATTGATAGGTAAATAATCTGCTCCTCCATGTTGTCTCAATATAAAAAACTTTCTCTAGAAAAATCAAAGAAGAAACGAAAAGTGAAACAAGAGCCAGTTGAAGTAAAAGAAGAAGCTTCAGATAATTCAGAACAAGATAGAGATGGGGAACAAAGTCAGGAGGAAAATGATCCAGATAATAAAACAGACCAAGATACTCTGTGTAAGTACCTGCTGTGATTAACAAAACATTATACATTATTACTCTCCAGTATCTTCTCATCAAAAACAGGAATTTTAATATCAATCTATTTGGATTATGAGTATAGATACATATTTATTTATTTATTATAAAACACTATACACTGCCATTACAGATACACCCAATTCAACAGTGTATGAATTGATTCATATACCTAATCTGTTTGGATCATCTATTAAACTAAACTAAATAGTACATAGAAAAACCCATCTCATCTCGTCTCAGGTAAGGGGGCTATGAAGACTGGCAGTAATGCAACACAGTATGCCAATGCTAATTCTTGATGCAAAATATGTACCAGCCATCTTGTCACCAAAAGCTTTGATCAATTTCAATATTATAATAACTGGCATGCAAAGGCCCTGACAAAATATATCTGCCTCACCTCATTAGTCTCTACATATGTCCTTATCGGTCATAGGTATATCCCTTCCTATTTATGGCAACATTTTATTTATTGAAATAACAGTTTAGTTAACATCTTTTATGATTTCAGTGCCAGGTTCTAGTTTATGCCTCGGCATATTATCAGACAAGAAGTTTTCTTCTTTGGAAGGGAAAGTCTGTGAAGCATCGCTTTTGGGAATCAAGGATATGGGATTTACTACAATGACAGAAATACAGGCTAAAGCAATTCCAACTCTATTGGAAGGACGAGATCTAGTAGGGGCAGCTAGGACTGGCTCAGGAAAAACATTGGCTTTCCTTATACCTGCTATTGAGCTTATTTACAAATTGAAGTTTAAGCCAAGAAATGGTAAGCTTATTGTATTAAAAATAAAATAATATAATCATTATAAAGAAGAGAAAAGAACAAACATTTTGTGCCATGAGAAAGACCAAATGCTAAAACACATTACTTAAGTGATGACAAAAAGGCGAATATGAATAGTAGACTACCATTATTTCCAAATCAGTGTGTGTAGACAAACTGATAATTTAATAGAGTCTCCAGCTCACTGTTGAGGCACATTGGTTATTAGTTCTATACATACACTGCAGGAGTATTGCAGTAGTTATTTGATGAACACAGAATGGATATCTGACTAATTATTTTGGAATTAAGTCTTATCATATTTTACCAACAAGATTATTAACAGTTTTACTTTTTTAAGGGACTGGTGTAATTATTCTATCACCAACTAGAGAATTATCAATGCAAACATTTGGAGTTCTTATGGAATTGATGAAGTACCATCATCACACATATGGCTTGGTTATGGGGGGTGCAAATAGGACCACTGAAGCCCAGAAACTATCTAAAGGTAAATAATATTTTTTATATAAAAAAAGTTGGATGAGGGGATGACTATCTGGGGGGACTGACTACATAAATTATCCCATTATCTAGATTTAATTTAAAACTGTTCTTTCTCAGTATTCTTGGATAACATGAATGATCATCAGAGGTGTTCAATTTGAAAGTTGTATTTGGTTGATGGTGGTTATATATGTGGTGATTTGATTGGTGTTTTTTAACATATCTGGTTTGGGAATTAGGCCAATAGCTAACATGCACTTGAAATCTTGAGTTCTCAATTTTCGTTTTAAATTAAAGTGAGACTCCTGTGTGTTTAAAGGTATTTACAATTGCTAGCTTTTATATTTGGATTGTTTATTGTTCTTTTAGGTATAAACATTTTGGTAGCAACACCTGGTAGATTATTGGACCATCTGCAGAACACCCCTGACTTCTTATATAAGAATTTGCAATGCCTTGTAATTGATGAAGCTGACAGAATATTAGAAATTGGATTTGAAGAAGAGGTCAAACAGATAATCAGACTGCTACCTAGTAAGTAATAACATTTGGAACTCTCCTAATACTAAGTATAAGATAAAAAATCTTCTTCTAACTTCAGTAATAAATATTTTTATATTATTGTTTTGTAGAACGCCGTCAAACGATGTTGTTCAGTGCAACACAAACTAAAAAAACAGAAGCTCTCACAGCACTTGCTGTAAAACATGAACCTATCTATGTAGGTGTGGATGATCACAGGGAACAAGCCACTGTCGACTCCCTAGAACAAGGGTAAGGTTTAATATTTTTTATATAATAAAACCCTGATGGACCATTCCGTAGAAATTGACTTAGTAGTACTAATCTAACTAGGCAAAGCTTGTACTGTAGGATCTATATCTTAATTTATCTATTATTAATAATGATTTAGTAACACAAAACCTGCCCTACCTCCTCGGGATTAATATTTAATAACAGGTTGCATTCTGAATAAATATGTATAGGGTACTTTTCTTGGTTGCTACTTTAATTAATATGTTTTAATATGTACTTATAATTTTCAGGTACATTGTGTGCCCATCAGAAAAGCGCATGATGGTTCTGTTCACATTCCTTAAGAAGAATAGAAAGAAAAAGGTTATGGTATTTCTGTCGACCTGCATGTCTGTCAAATATCATCATGAGCTCTTCAACTACATAGACTTACCTGTCATGTCGATCCACGTAAGTTTTATCTTAAAACAGCTGTGCCACCGTGTTACAATTGATTTTATTTCAGATCATAGATTTTTCCCATGTGCTAATCCAGCTAATTTTCTATCTCTATGCATAATATCATCGAATTACGTATAGCAGTTCTAGGGAGATTGAGTAACAAACATCCTCACAAACTTTCATATTTATAACAATATACTAAATGAAATACATATCTTATATTATGCTGTGGCCAAGTAGTTGTAGTGACAAATGATTTATCATAGAATGAAACCTCATATATTTAATAATTAGAAATTCTACGAAATATTAGAGTATAGTTTGCTGGAAAATTGGTGACGGCGAGATGTGTTTTCAAGCAAGCCCGAATTCGTAAAGGCACCTATGCCGCATCTATTACGTTTCATAAAGAAAATATTTGCTTGTAGTACCTTCAGCACTTATGTGGATGCAATAAGTATAAATAATGCCTAATTTGTATTTTTATTACTTTTTAGGGCAAACAACAACAAACAAAACGTACAACGACATTTTTCCAATTCTGCAATGCTGAGACTGGAATTCTGCTATGCACCGATGTGGCGGCGAGAGGATTAGACATACCCGCGGTCGACTGGATTGTACAGTACGACCCGCCGGATGATCCTAAGGTACAGTTCATGTTTAAATAAATACTATTATTTAATTCAAGCACACACCCATATAATTTATATTTTATATAAAAGTTTCGTTTAAAAACATATTTTTTGCTATATTATATTTATACTTACCGGACGTCCCTCTTGGACGGACACTCATACATACATACATATCATCACGCCAAGTCACTTACGGGGTAGGCAGAGAGTATAGAGCGCCAGTTCTCTCTAGACTTATATACCTCTTTCGCTTCGTCCACATTCATCAGTCTCTTCATACATGCTCGTCGGTTTCGAGTACGTAGTACGGTTACGGACACTCTAGTATGTAAATAAGTCCTATAAATTATTAATTATGCTCACATTCTTGTCCTCTTCCATGTTTGGAATATTATTAAAATATATATACTTTTACAGGAGTACATTCATAGGGTAGGCAGAACTGCAAGAGGTCTTGGCACGAGTGGCCATGCACTTCTATTCTTGCGTCCAGAAGAGTTGGGTTTTCTCCGTTACTTGAAACAATCCAAAGTGGCTCTCAACGAGTTTGAGTTTACTTGGAATAAAGTTGCAGACATACAGCTACAGGTTCGTATCAAAAAGAAATGTCTTATAATGAATAACGTAATCATAATAGTATTGGGTTGACTTGCAATGAAATACACCATGCAGTGCAGCTATATTTTAATGAGTATCTAAGACACCTTTGATTTCTTAAAACAAGCTTAATATATTTTTCAAAGTGTTACTTTAATATATTAACGAAATTACTTGATTGTTGCAGTTGGAGAAATTAATATCAAGGAATTATTTCCTCAACCAGTCTGCGAAAGAAGCATTCAAGAGTTACCTAAGAGCTTACGACTCTCACCATCTCAAGACGATTTTTGACATTGACACAATCGACTTGGCTAAAGTATCCAAGTCCTTTGGCTTCACCGTCCCTCCAGCTGTAGAGTTGAAAGTGGCCAACAAGGGCCCACCACAGAAGAGGAAAGGGGGCGGAGGCTATGGATATTTCAAATCTCTGAACGCTCCCAATAGCCAAAAGATGAAAGCGGAAAAAACTAAAATTTACAGGCAAAAGGGTAATAATAAAAGAAGTGTGAGCTGATGAGGTTTACTTTATCATTAAAAACTCATATTATATTCACGTTTTTTTTTTTACACATCTCATCTTTGCATACCACCTAATAGGTAAAGCCTTACCAAGATCTCAGTACGATAGGTATTACTGAAACACTGGAACGTTTGATGTTGTAACTGTTCTTCTCTAGCTGCACCAACTTCATCATCATATTACACGGTTCAAAATATATTAAATTGTTACTTTATTCATATTCGTTACGTATTCAATCTTGTTGGTATTCAATTGACAGTTATTGTCCCACGCTAACAACAGTACATATCTACATGTCTATCTTCTACTTGTATTTTTATTTGGATACTGAAAATATGAGTTAAGGACTGTTATCGCGTTTTATTTATATATTCGAAGGTTAAAAGTAGGTCACAGAAAAAGTATTATCGTGACCTCGCTTCGATACTATCAAGCGTCTGTCACCGTCACAATGTATTGTAACCACTCGGGAATCCCTACATGCAAAAGGCAACGATGCAATTTATGAAATTTCACTCTATACATATGCACCATGGCTCACTTTGCACTGTACACGCGAGTCATGAGATTGACAAACGACAAACTCAATTATAAAGGATACAGAAATCTACATCGGGTTGTTTACGGAATCCGAAGGTTAAAGCTGCTAATTTTAAATCCATTGTTTTGATATTAAACATTTTCTTCAAAGGGTGTTTCTTATAACATCTAAGGAATGAGAGAAATGCTTTTCTTGCTAGAACTTTCATAACACCGTTAATTTCTATTAACTCCTCCAACTGAAAAATATTTATATTCAACATAGGACAAAATATTTATTCAATATGCCGGCCGTGGTGGCCGTGGTGGTGAGTGGTTTGAGCAGTTGCTGCTACACAAAGATTGTAAGTAGGACTCCCGACTCTACGACACGAGCTTTACGGTGAAGGAAAACATCGAGAGGAAACCTGTATACATTTGAGAAGAAATTCAAAGTATGCATAGACTATATCTATCACGTTGGCACCTAAAAAAATACCTTTGGTGGAAAGTGACGACCTTCTGATCTAGTGGTTAGAGCTCCTGACTGCGAAACTTGAGGTCGCGGGTTCGAATCCCGCTAAGGGCAGATATTTGTGTGATAAACACGGATATTTGTACTTTAGTCTTGGATGTCCTATGTATTTAAGTATATATCAATCTATATAAGTAAATATATCGTTGTCTAGTTACGATAACACAAGCTTTGCTTAATTTGGGACAAGGTCAATTTGTGTGGAATTGTCCCAGGTATTAATTTATTATTATAAAGTGGGTCTGTAGGTAATAACCTTCACACCTCTACCGTCTTACCTCTACCTGAGACCTTTGTGGTCATCAAGATATATATTATTAAATAACTAGCAAGGCGTATATAATAATATAATAATTCATCAATAATACAATTATAAAATATATAACAAAGCACTTCCAATAATTTCTTATTCATAATCATCAACACTATGGTTAGACTTCAGGTGTGGGCCATGGTGGCAGAGTATTTCGAATTGGTGCCTACAGCACAGAGATTGCAAGTTCGAATCCCAAAGTTCAAGTGAGTTTTTCTGTTCGAATCCTTAATAGTATTTTATCCAGTACGAAACGAATACGATGCACCAGGCGTGCGTACCTAAACAAACTATCGCTGACAATGCGATAAGAATGTCACAGATTTCTTTAGAGGTTGAATATCAAGAAATATTATTAAGTTCAAGATCATATTTATCAGGAATCAGCTTACCATGTATTGAACTTCTGGAGAGGTATCACCAAATGCATACTTGTCGAGATATACCTTTTCATTCTGCAAAAACTTGACAAAATGTTCTTCTTCAGGCCTCAATAATATAACTGCATTACCTGTGTTGTTCATGCCCCTAGCTGTTCGACCTACCCGATGTATGTATTCCTGCAAAGTATTAATGAACAGCTATGATAATAGCTATTATAATTTTATAAATGATAATATAATTTATAATTAAATATATAATAATAATATATCCTCACGCATTCCCACAAGGGTCCCCGAAGGGGTAGGCAGAGGTGTATAGGTAATACCCACCCACTTTCCGCCAGAGGTATATTAGGTGCCAATTTATAATTTATAACAATATTTATAATTAATATTAATATTAATTTAATTATAATTAATGACGATATAATTATAATTAATGATATATTATTATAACTTATGAAAATATAAGTTGTTAATATTGGTTTTAAATGTGATTATCCACTCCGTTAAATAGTAGGAAGTATGATGATATGACTCTTAGAGACTTCCTAAATAAATGGGGAATCATAAGTACCTAGGCTCTCAATTTAGCACATTAAAACAAAACTATCCATTGGAAATATACTTTATACATTTGAATGAAAAGCAATAAATAGTGTAATACCTGTAATGTAATCATGAATAATAATTGTACATATTATCATACCTATAGCATGCTTATCTTTTATATTAACTTACCTTAGGATCTAAAGGAGGATCATATTGAACTATCCAATCAACACTGGGGATGTCCAATCCTCTAGCAGCTACATCAGTACAAAATAATGCACCACTTGTAGCTTGAGTGAAACTGTGATACACTTCTTTTCTATTTGCTTGACTGTGCTGTCCCTGAACAAGATAAAATTATATTTACTGTCAACAATTATTAGAAAGATAATTTATTAACATGTATTCTATACTCACATGTAAACTCAATACAGGCGCCTTACAATGGACTTTGAAAAATTCATAGTGAAAATCAACAGATTTACAGGATGAAAAGAACACCATAACTTTTAGTTTCTTACTTTTCTTGAGCATTTTATACAACCAACATATTTTGTTTTCAACTGGACATATACAATAACTGAAAACAATAATTTAATGAGAGTATACCTATAAGTTGTATTTTAGTATCAGCTATTCTCAAAAACAATACCCTATCTATGTAATCCAACTAAGAAATTGTCATTGTCTTTGAAAGAGGAACAAACATTTGCATTATTATATCCAATTATTAGACTAAACCAGTTTCTTTTCATATACCACAATCTTGACCCACAAGCAATAAATAAGCCAACAACATGTATAGATACTGTATGAGTAGTTTCTTACCCTTGCTGGAGACCTGAAACTGTTGAATTTTTATCATCACCTACTGTTATCACTACTGGGTTGCTATTCAGTGCTAGTCTTGCTAAGTTTTTCACTTTGTCATCTATTGTGGCACTGAAAAGCACAGTTTGCCTTTTTGCTGGAATCAAGCATGCCTCAGTCCATCACTCATTTCAAGTCACCATAATTTATATGTCTCAAGGATTAAAATTCTTGTAAAGCTTATGCAAATTTTTTGGACAATATAATTTAGAGAAAGAATTTAATATATTTTAGAGATAAATGTTGGTTTGTGTTTAAAATTTAAAAGCTTGAATTCAGACATAAAATATACAATCCATATTAAGGGCTGTTTTTATAAATTTTCCATATCAGTAAAAGTTTAAGTTCATTGTCATCCATGCAATCACAATTCGCCACAGTGAAGGATCGCAGGGTACAGCTGGTATTTCATATAGCTGCAAATTACAACTCACATTTTTCTTAATTACACTATTATTTCAGAGATAGCAAGCCTGCGGCACAGCTGCATTTCTACTGTATTCACCTGGTAATAAGTTAATAATTCCTGTGATATGTTTCTCAAAACCTGCCTGAAGCAGTTTATCAGCTTCATCAACAACCAAACATTTTAAGTTGGCACAATGGAACTCCTTGGTATTCTGTAAGTGATCCAAAAGTCTGCCGGGTGTACTAACTATAATATTTACACCTAAAATGGATGAATTATTGTACAATAAAATAAAATAAAAGTGCATATGTAACTGAACTTCTGTTGCTGAGCAAGAATGTTTTATTGTAAATAAGCATCAATTAACAATTTAAGCTTTACTAATGAATACAGCTCTAGACTAAGAACATGATTGTCTGAACTCACAAATATGAATATAAATGATTTGAATATATAGGAACATCATACCTTTTTTGAGAGATAGCACTTCTTTTTTTTTTTTTTTCTCCGCCGACAATTAAACAATGCGATAGCTCTATATACACCAGGAGCTTTTGCAAAACTGTGTGTATTTGCAATGCCAGTTCTCTTGTGGGTGATAGTATTATGCATCCTGTACCTTCAAAATGAAATCTAATTGAAGATAATATGGTAATATAGTGTTACCAATTCAAAATTAACCTTGCATTACAGAATAAACTATTAAGGACAAAACAAAGGAAAAATAAGTAATTTATTGCTATTCATTCGATTAAAAGATTAAAAACTCCATGTCAACAATAGATGTTATGTCTATAATGTGTAACTTCTAACCTTGTTTTCGTTTAAAATTTATCTTTAACAAGTTATCGATAACTGGTATCAAAAATGCAAGCGTTTTCCCGCTACCAGTTTTTGCAGCGCCTATTAAATCCTTGTGCTGGAGTAAATAAGGCAAAGTTTGTGCTTGTATATTCGTAGGTTTTTGGAAACCAATCGAGTCCAGTGCTTTCAGAATACGACCGTCAACTTTTCCTTGTAACATCGAAAAACTTGAGTTATCCAGGATTTCATTAACATTCATTATCACTGGGTGTACTTATTGAACTATTGAAGATATCCTACGGAATTTGTAATAAATTTTGTTTCATGTAAAACTTTAAATTAATGAGCGAGTTTATTATTATTAAGCTTACTCAATGAATAAAAATTGACAACTTAGATGTAGTTGTTATGTCAAAACTGTTGACATTATCTAAGACATGTCGGTATCTAAAAAGGTCTTTTTAAAAAACAAAAGGGCATATTAGCTATAATCACCTGTTTTCTACAATGAGTACCGACTATTTCGTTATCACAGAGATTTTTATTATGAGAGATCATTACTAATCAGAATGCACAAAACTAAATTGGAAATAATTTTGTTTACTCCACCACTACCGTCGATCTTCTTCTTTATCCAACTATTTTGTTTACACCGGACACGTGGCAGTAAATAAACGCGCTTATCAACGTACACGTGACTTTTACTTATTTGTAATCTACATTATATACTATGTATACTAGCTCTCCCGCTATCATTATATACTTTTAGTTTAGCTTGTTGCTCTAGTTTAGCTTGGTTGATTTTTTAATTTTCTGGAACATTTTATGTACCTACCTACCTACTGGGTCCAAATGTCAAAATCCATTCGAGTAACTACTCAAATACTTCTATCACCAAATATATTATCACTCCTAGTCCCTGACGAGGTAGGCAGAAAATCGATAGTACTCGTTCTAGACTTACTCAATCAAGGTATATAAAATTGACTCTAAGTCGCCGCCTTGGAGGTCGGTGACGAACATAATCTTATGTAGGTAGGTATAAAAATGAGCTGTTATGGCAGCGTTTAGATCGTTTGTTGCACCAATGATGTATAAGTGTGCTAATCCAGCTAAAATCTATCTGTGTGTCAAATTTCTTCCAATTCATATCAGCAGCTCTGGTTTGAAATCGCAACAAACATTGTTTCATATAATATATAATAATATATCCTCACGCCTTCCCATAAGGGTCCCCGAAGGGGTAGGCAGAGGTATATGGGTAATACCCACACACCCACTTTCCGCCAGAGATATATTAGGTGCCAACGTGACAGATGGCGAGTCCATCGCCGTTACTCAAGCACGTCCATACATACGCCTTTGAATTTCTTCTCAGACGTATGCAGGTTTCCTCACGATGTTTTCCTTCACCGTAAAGCTCGTGGTGTGACTAATCACTGTACTTAAGTTCAGAAAAACTCATTGGTACAGTCGGGATTCGAACTTGCGATCTTTGTGTCGCAGGCAACTGCTCGAACCACTCGGCCACCACGCCTATTTGCAAAAGTTTGAAACATTGTTTCAAACTTTTGCAATTATTATATAAATAGATTAATTGCTTATGGCCAACACTAACATATTAGGTAAGGCAGGCGGTTTGCCCATTATAATTTTGTTAGCAGGCGTAGGTATCTCTTCAACTAATGACGGCAAAACAATGAGGTTCTTTACTACATCAATGCGGCAAAAGAAGTGAACATTCTGGTTTTAATAAACACTATAGGTATATGTTGATTTCTATTTATCGTAGCTATTAATCACATTTTTTTGTTCAAAATGCCTACTGAATTTAATAGTAAGTAAATACTTTATTTCACACACGTAAACGTGTGGATCGTGTAAAAGATTTTGTAATATTAACACCTTTTGATAATCAGATATAAAAAGGCTATGCTGGCGTCCAAGAAGCTCGGTGTACTTAACAGAGCTAAGCAGTACCTATTTAACATTAGAGCAAAGGCTGAGACTCAAATTCGGCCCTTTAAGGGGTACTGCTGCCACCTGTGCTCGTGCGGAGCTCCTAGATTATAGCTAGGGCATTTTGGAATGGTTGTAAAACGTGCCTCTAGGATTCTCTACGGCCCCATGCTCATAAGCGGTTTGGAACCATTAAGCTTGAGAAGAGACTTTGCGTCCGTGTGTGTTACCGCATGTATAACGGAGAGTATTATTCGACATGGTGCCTAGGCTTACTTTCTACCACAGCACCTTTCGCCATATACATTCATAGATATTCCCCATAAAATGGAACGCCAAAATTCTCGCACTGCCCGGTTTCAAAGAAGTTGCGAACGCTCAGGCTGTGGAATTAACTCCCCGTTGAGGTTTTCCGAAGAGAGTACAGCATGGAGTTCTTCAAGAAAGGTGTGATAAGATTCCTACATGGTCAGCAACACACGAGTGAGACCCGTGGTATTGCAAACCTCCATAGGCGCGGTAGCCACCTACAATTAGGCGGGCCGCGGGCTTGTTTGCCACCCCAGTGGTATAAAGAGAACAAACAAACTTTCGCACTGCTGATTTTATATATAATAATACCTCCTAACGCCTCAGACACTACCTATACACTCAGACGTGTATAGGTAGTGCCCACCCACTTTCCGCCAGAGATATATTTTAGGTGCTAACGTAAGAGGAGAGTCCATCGCCACTATAAATACCTAAATAACTTTATAGTTATTTTAATCTAAACAGTGTTTACGTTTGTGGTTCTTAATAATTAATTGATTTGCGCGTCATAAATAATATAAATATGCAACTACTCTGCTTAGATACCAACTTACCTACTTGTCTTTTTCTCTTCGTAATAAATGAATGTAAAGAAAACATACAAGTTTCCTTAAAACGATCACCCTAGGATTTTCCATTATGTTTTCCGTTGCCGTAATTTTCGTGGTGTGACCAATGAGGTTAAATCATTGGGTGTGACAACTCACCGCTAGTAGGTACCTACTTGCTTAGGCACTCAAGATTCGTATTAAGTTAGTATTTCTAGTATGAGGTTCAATCAAAGTGAAAACCTGTAATAGCGATTTTGGTTTTGGTGCTTTCTCAATGGCTTTCTCGCGGAAAGTTCGTGTAGCGATTTATTTTATTTTCAAAACCAATTTATTTCATCCATGCTAGATTGATAGATTCTATCCAAATCTGATCCGCCGTTTCGCCATGATTGATAAGCATTTTTACGAGTACCTACTATCGTCCATCACATGATTCATACTTAAATGCAACGTGAGTGCAAAATAACATGGTAATTTACAAGTGCAAAATAAATAATGCACATGACGTTTATTGAACTACTTTGTGTGGGTATAACTCAAATCATGATGATACCCATCAACCAACCAGGGTCTAGATTTCTGGTATCTTGTTATACGATATGTGATAAGAACAATGATATATCCTCACGCCTTCCCAGGATCCCCGAAGCTGCCTACCAGAGGTGTATAGGTAGTACCCTCACACCCACTATCCACCAGATATATTTTAGGTGCCAACGTGACAGATGGCGAGTCCATCGCCGTTACTTAAGCACGACTATACATACATACGTCTGAGTTTATTTTCAAACGAATGCAGGTTTCCTCTCAACGCTAATGAAGCTAACGAAGCTATAACATTATTCTAAAAAATTAAATCTATGTACGCAAATTATAATTTCGACCCCATATTTATTGAGATTTTGTTTATGCTCGGAGTATTTCAGTATGCAATTCAGCAAATTATGTTGAGATTGATAAGGATTAAAATTTCTTCAACTACCTACATTTTTGAACCAGGTCCTCTGAAAATATTCTTAGGAAATAATGATTATTTAAAACAAAATTTTATTAGATCACATACAATGTTTTGTTCACTTCCTTAATCTTATTTCATCTAATCAAATTAACAGCCTTGTATTGTAGGAATGTGCAAAAGGTAATAATGAAATGATGTTCTATTACTTCAGTCTTCACTTCAAAACATTGTTGGATATGTACTGTATAAATATTGTGATGGTATTTCAGTATTTCAAAAAGATATTTTACTTTGTAAACACAACTGGCATACCCTCTTAAAAAAAAAACAAATTTACTACAGTTTAATTTCTACTTAATCTACATAATTTATTCCAAAGTGAAAAAGTTTGTGGTATAAATTATTATGAATATATTTTTCATTCAGTTCAAAACTATCTGCTAGTAAAAGACAACATGGAACTGTTTATTACTTAAATGTGTTAAACACATCACAAAAAGGTGTGAAAAATAAACACTTAGGTTTTTAAAGTTCATCATGTGATGAATGCTGATTAGTAACATTATCATCACAAGCAGCAGGAGTGCTGAACTCCATCTTGTATTCACAGCGAAAAGGCTCTGATACAGATAAAAGTTTGGATTCTAACCCACACTGAATATTAACAATGGTAATTCTATTAGGACCATTCCAGCATGCCACACCATTAGTATACTTCATAATAGAGTACTTGTTGTTGTCGCCACCAGCCCACTCACCCCAGTTGCCAAGCCCAACCTCTGCACCTCCATTCTTGGACTTCTGAGTTACTTTCTGGAATAGGCAAAGTTTGTACACATATTCTTTATCTTCAAACTCCAAGCACTGCCCATCCAAAGTAGCAAATTCCTGATTCAATCCATAGTCTTTCTCTAAATTTTGGCGTATATTTCTAACACTGGACTCAATTTCTCTGACAGCCCGTTCAGCATCAGACAACTGGCGGCGTGCTTCTGAGGCTTCATCAACTAGCCTTTGGGTTTCCTCATCATAGGACTTTGTGTGATCAGTTTCTAGCTCTTGAGCGTCCTCGTGGGGTGTATCTAGTTCAGCATTCTCATCATCATTACCAATGTCTTCTTCCTCAGCATATGCACCCTCATCATCCCCTGTCTCTTCAGCATTGGTTCCATCAAAAGGTTCATTTACTTCTGGGAACTCAGGCTCAGCATGGAATATTCCTTTCTCCATCATTACCAAGGGTTTGAGAAGGGGCCATGTTGTGGTCATAAACTTTTCCTTATCTACACTTTCATCTTCTCCAAAGAAATATTTAGTTTCCTCCTCATCAACCTCTCCATCCTTGTTTTTATCAAACACATTTACAACTCTGATTTCATCAATAGATAAAACTTCATCATTATTAGAATCATACCTGTTAAAATAGTCCATTGATTCTTTAATCAAGGTTTCTCTTTCTTGTTCAGCTTTTTTCTGCCTTTCTTGCTCTTCAGCATCTCTGTATACTTTGAGAGCATCATTTTCTTTAGCCTCTAATTCATTTTTTAGTGCTTCTTTTTCAGCCTTGATTTTTTCAGCTTCATCTTTATCCTTCTCTAGTTGTGTAAGTTGGTCTGCCATCTCTGTTCTTTTTTTATTGCCTTTCTCGATAAGTTCCATTCTCAAGTGGCTACCTGCTTTGTGCAACTCAGCTACTCTCTGGGCTTCAGCCCGCGCCTCTCGACCCAATTCTTCACACGTGTTCGGACATTTGTCGGGATTAACGTATTCATCGGTTCCATCACAGCAGTCACAGACGCCGTCATTAACTCTGGAACTGGGTATATTTTGTGGTCGATGCCCGGCGTTAGTACAATGGAAAACACTATTTAAACATGCTGATGTGCCCGGCTCATCACTGCCGTCAAAGCAGTCGCAATAATCATCGTTTACATAGCTAAACGGTATTGTAACTGTGCCATCAAAGCAAGTAAAATCTTTTGTCGGCGAATAAAGTGATGCTTTAGTTAAAGAAACTCCCCGCGGTCTCGGCACATCAGACTGAACGTAAGTCACATAGGTGAAGATAAAGTAAACAAATGTATTAAAATATTTGATCCACGCTGAGTAAAGCATGATTAAATTATTAACATAAAAATAATCTCTATCTCACTGAGACCGGTCGCCTCACAAAATTACACTTTATTTGCACTAAATAGTAATACACAGATAGCTACCACATAGAACGTGTGTGAAGTGACATCGGTGACGTTTTGACATTATGATAGATAACATTTTGTAATGCCGTGGATAAAGGTCTTTACAGCTTTAAAAATATGTTTTGATAGTCTTCGTGTTCAATTAAGGTAAAATTTAAGCCGTGGTGGCTGAGTGGTTCGAGTAGCCGCTTATAACACAAAGATTTCATGTTCAAATTCCGACTATACAAAAGAGTTTCATATAAAATAAGTATAATAATAGTAGCACCTAAAACATATTATCTCTGGGGGAAAGTGGATGTGTGACTACTACCTATACACTTCTGCTTACCCTTCGAGTGCCTTTGAGAGAAAGCGTGAGTAAGAATATTAAATATTAGTCACACAAAGAGCTGTAAAGAGAGGAAAAACATCAAATTGAAACCTGCACACGGTTGAGAAGTCTAAAGATGTAGTATGTCGTAGTATTGTATGACGTTGACTCCTCATCTGCCAGTTGGCTACGTCACACGTCGGGGAACAATATGGGAAGGCGTGAAGATACTTTAACTGAAATTGAAATTTTATCTCAAGTACAAGTACTTGTACTTGAACTCGCTGTTAAAGGGTTGCGTCTAATGAAAGTCGGGGCAAAGACATTATTTATAAGCCGATTTAATGCTTTTGCATTGCTAGTACCGCTAACGCCTAAGACAGATTGAGCCTTTAATTATCCTGCGTAGTAAATAATAAGTGTTTATATCTTTTATCTTTTATATATATAAGCTAGTTAACGCGGATAGCTTCGCATGTGTGAAAAATTAATTTCGTGTAACACGATCGAGAACTGGCGCTCTATACTCTCTGCCTACCCGGTTAGGGACTCTGCGTGATGATATTCATGTGTGTACGATCGCAGAGCCACCTATCGGGTCCAATTGTGAATCTAAGCCATTGTCGAATCCACTTGAACACACACAAAAAGTTTATCAACGTCGGTCCAGCCGTTTAGGACGAGTTTACTGTCTACTGACATATATGAATAGATTTTATCTATTTTCTTGTATCAGTATTTTTATTTTTTATATGTAATAATATATATGTTATATATATTCTACATATTATATGTATTAATATATATTGATGTTAGACAAATAAATAATTATAATTATGTCTCGCGATCTCGTAATTGGCGTATTAGGTAACGCGTTCTCCCAACTATGAAAGAAGGAACAGAGGAGAGTTCTAGCATTTTAATGGGGAATAAACTTATGAAATAGATATAGATAAAATTATGGATTTTATTTTATGAATTCTGGTTTATAACAATACAATTGCATCTATCTGTTGGTTCCTCTTTGATTGTAGCAAATCTGTGTGACTATATACTCTGTGAAATGTTCATCTGTATTGTTTGACCCTCTATATGCTGTGGTCCATGTGTGAGAGCCGAACGAGTCGATACTGTTTTCAGTTTTCATTAATGCAACATTAATGTATTGAAGCATTTGGAGCGGAGGCAGTATTCAGAAATAAGATATAAAGATTCGCCTGGACATTTGTGCACATTTTGAAGCTTTTAAAGCTTAAATACTTAAAAATGGAAACGATATTAGAACAACAACGAAGTTATCACGAGGAGAGGGAGAGAACCATGGATGCTATGGTTAAAGAAATTCTGCATAAAAAAACAGGGGTCTGTTTCAAATTTGTGTCCCAAAGCCTAACTTTATATTGTTGTATACATCATATATCACTAGAACATAGTTGAAGCATACATACATACATTCATATCATCCCGCCGAGTCCCTAACGGGGTAGGCAGAGAATATATTGTGCCAGTTCTTTCTAGACTTACATACCTCTTTCGCTTCGCCGACATTCATCAGTCTCTTGATACATGCTCGTCGGTTTCATAGTACTATATAGTCGAAGCAAATACACATTATCGAAAGCTGTTTGTTAAATTAATATTCAAGTAATAAATATATAATTGATGATCATATCAATGAAAATCTATCCATTTTCTAAAAGAATCCCATGCTTAAAAGATTATTCGAGTTTTATCTGGGAGTTAAAAGTGTATGCTCCCTTAGGTTGATAAGTGTATGGTTCATTTAGTTTGAAGATGGCTGTTGATTGACTTATTTCCCCCAATTTTAAAGGCAATCTTGACCACTAGACTGATAACTACTTGCCTATAGGGACATCATGTCACACTATTAATCCTCTTAGATTCTGTTCCATCTAAATTCTTTACCGCAACCAATTTTCATTAAAACTTGTGATTTTCAGCATCGTGAAACAATAAATGGTGATCACAGATTGAAAAATTTACATGATGTATGTATATCATTGATTATTTTTAATAATTCTCACATTTAGGTTCCCATTGACATAATTTTTGGTATGGTTTACAGAGGTATGTAGAGTCGACCATAAGGCTTAAAGAATTGTATGAAGACAAAGATGGGTTACGGAAAGAGGAAATAGCAGCCCTATCTGGTCCAAATGAATTTCAAGAATTTTATGCGAGGCTCAAGCAAATCAAGGAATTTCATAGAAAACACCCTAATGAGGTAATCACATAATTTCAAAATTTTGGGATGCATCTTTCATCCTTTAGACCTTTGCTGTGTAATTTGTAGCATTTTTAAATGAGGTTGGTTGCAACAAGATCTTGTGATGTGTATATTCTTACATTGTATCTTCACTTGCAAAAGATGCATTTGTTTTACTCCTGAAGCTGCTTTAGGTATTGAAGAAATTTTCTTTTATATAACTAAGGGTTAGGACTTTCAACTCAGTCTCAAAAGTATATAATATTAATAAAATAATAATATAATATATCCTCACGCCTTCCCACAAGGGTCCCCGAAGGGGTAGGCAGAGGTGTATAGGTAATACCCATACACCCACTTTCCACCGGAGGTATATTAGGTGCTAACTTGACAGATGCGTCCCAGGCAATTGCTCGAACCACTCCGCCACCACGGCTTTTTTCTCTCAAAAGTACAGAATAAAAAATCTCAAATATACTTGGTTTAATATAGTTCATTTTATTATTTCCCAGATTTGCGTACCAATGTCAGTTGAATTTGAAGAGTTAGCCAAAATAAGAGAAAATCCAGCAGAAGATTTAACCAGTAAGTTTTGTAACTACTAACTAAAAGGTTGTCACTGTATACTTGATTAAGCAAATGATGCACCGAACAATATTATATTCCTTTCAGCTCCTGTAGAGTTTACTGATGAGGAAGGCTATGGCAAATATTTAGATTTGCATGAGTGCTATGAGAAATATATTAACCTTAAAGGTATTGAGGTAGGTGATCACTTTCTACTTATTGTACTCTATTCATGGCAAACTACCTTGTGTATATATATTTTTATAGAGAGTGACGATGTTAATTTCATGGAATTTACAGTGTATTCCCATGAAATGTGGAATACACTGTAAATCAGTGTACTGATTAAGTTGGTCAAATGATTCTTCTTGTTGTAGTCTAATATGGTTGCAAACATTTGAAGCTTTCTCTGGGTACAACCACCACGGAACAGAAAAAACAAGGGAAGTGGCCTTATGACTACTTAACACGGGTACCGGTGTCGCTAAACTCACACATTTGTAATTCAAATTATACATTACAACACATAAAAAACAATAATATAATTGGCAGAAATATTGATTTTCAAAATTAAGCCTTATAACAACTCAGTTAGGTTTGATATTTTATGAGTTATTTATTATAATAGCAAGTAGCAACGAGTTCAGCTACTCACCACTAGATAGCGGGGTACACCATTTATTCCATTTAGTACGTTATTGCTTTAGAAATAAATGTCATATTGGTATGCACTTGTTGCTAGTCAGATAAGGATGTGAATCAAGGAACGATAATATCGATGATTGTTCTATACGGGTATTATTAATTAGGTACGGAAAATATAATAAATAAGCAGGAATTTTAAAATAAATAAAAACACGACATAATATGTATGTAATATATATTTATTGGCCTTTAAATAATACATATTTATTAAATAACTGACGTTTTGACTGCTGGATTTTTAATTTTAACAAATGATGCATGCGTATATTTATGTATTTACTTATTATGGCTTTCATTAGGTCTGTGACATGGTTTGATGCAGGAAATTCTCCTAACTGATGATAATTGATATCTTGAAATAGTGACGTGCCAATGAAATGGCGCATTATTTTATTCAACACAATACATTTATTTATGCATTTGCAATCTTTTAAAAATAATTCTGATGTTTGGCATACTTTAATTACATCTCCTGACGGATATAATAATCCGCCTTTACTTTTTGCAATAATAAACTTATGTAGTGACTGATTTTGCTCTGCTACTAAGGCACTGACACATACATCACATTTAATTTTTTTAATTAATTGTTTTACTATAAAACCAGCAATATGAGCTATAGATTGTTTACTGAAATCAGACAGATGCATATTATTAATCTCATCGAATTCTTCATCCTCCTCTTCAGCATTTTCCTGGGTAGCGTCATATCGCACTGTACTTAAATTAATCCTCTCCACTGCAGATGAACAGCTTAAAATGGAAATTTCTTCAAGGGCTGTGCAATTGCCTCTGTCTGAGTCCTTAATTTCTACGTGGACTAACATTTTTTTATAGGCAGATACAAATTGTCGCGCCGTGGGATTGTTATTTGATCCACCATGTGCTCTAATATTACAAAAAAATAGTTCTAGGTGGTCTTGGTTTAATTTATAAAACGGTAGATAAATCAATGTTTTTGTCTGAATCAAAGAGATAAATAAATATTTTATTGACTCTATGCAGCCAAGAAAGCCTAAATAACCGACTTTTCGAGGACTATTTATTAAAAAAGTGCCATTTTCAATTTTTAAATGTTTTATGTATTCTGCAGCTTTGTCCAAATAATCAAAAATTTTAACGGCGTTATTCATATTTAATGCTTTTTTAAATCCATGAAAATGTAAATTTCTTGAATTGAAAATATCAAAGATATTATTGACCAGTCTTAAAAAAAATTCAGTGGGTTCACTGTTTTGGAATAAATCAATTTTTAGATCTTTTCTGCAGAACATTATGGCGTCCGCAACACTTGTGCTGAAAAGTTGCGAAGCCAATTTCACCTTCATTCTTTCATTTTGGAAGTTAATGTGTCGATCTTTCAATTTATTTGCTAAATGAAACGTCTCTTTTTTTTTAAGGTTATTTAAGTCAACTAGATATTGCCACAAAATTTTGTTACCATCTTGGTCAATTAAAGTTTTATAATTTTCAAATGAGTTTCGTAATAATTTTAACATATGGCAGGGATCAAGTATGGCAACAATAGTATGTTGAGTTGCAGGATGCTCAAATTTCATGTTATTCGTATAAAAAGAACAACCTAAATGGCCCGCCATAGATATATTTGCCGCACATCCATCAAACGTCAGCGCAACTATTTTAACTCCAGCTTCATGACACATTTCTAAACATTTTTTTACTAGTTCAGCGCGTTGCAGTCCAGTAACACCGTCAACTAGAAAATAAGCCACTGGAACTTTGAAGTTTTGGTTTATGGCCGTGACTAAAAAAACTAAAGTTTCTTTTGCTTCAGCTAAGTGATCCCCATCTAATCCTGTTCCCATATCTACGTACCCGTGTAGTTTACTGCCGTCCCATTCAATACGACGACGAATGTTCATTTCGTCTATAACTAAGGTAGCTATAATCTCGTAGTTCACCGAATCTGCTTTACGTTTTAAAGCAGTAAAGGATTCACTGGTGAAACCAGGATCTCCCCCCACTTTTGAGTACCACTTTTTTATAGTACGTGGATGAGGTAAACACGTATTAAAAGTTTTTCGAACATATTCATATGCTCGGGGAGAATAATAGTTTAAGGTTAATGCAAAACTGCGTAGCGCCGGTGAATACTTTCGCAATTTAGGTGTTTTGCCAGCTATGCGAGTAACCAGTTCGTTAACCTACGAAATAGAAATGATTGCACTGTACATTTTGATAAATAATAAAATATTTAGTAACAAAATATTGAAATAGAAAATTGATATAAATTTAAAGTCTTTGAAAATTATGTGTAGAATTACGTAATGACAAGGAGTAAAGTAGTTAAACAAAACCGTGTGTAAATCGTGTAGTTGCATACAAAATTGCAAAACGTTCTCCGCTAAGTTTTTGACAATAATAGTCAAATATAATTCTCAATTGTATTATGATAGTTATGAGTCTGTGCATATTTGTATTTTATTATAGAAACCAAACAAACATACCTTTAAATTTGTGTTTTTCAAGCTAAGTAGGTTTTCACTTGACATGGCAAACTTCTTCTCTAAGGAATTTAGAAGTTCTTCAATATTATTGATTTTTCTTTTTAATCTACGATTCCGAGTTTGTAGAAGTTTGATTTTTAAATTTTGTTTTTTTATTTTGCTTTGAGACCATTGTAACATCATCCTTAATTTTTTTTTTCTTGGAGTTGTGTTAGGACTGCTAGTCAATACACAGTCTTTATCATTAGCGGTATCCTTTGTCGGCATCGTGTCCCGAAGCCGTTTCTTAGAAGGCCCTGGCTCATTGTTGTCATCCTGTTAATAATACATACAAAGCTATACCATAACTACAGGTATCGCCAAACTTTATGGCCGCTCCGAATCTAGTCGCATTACGCTGCGCAGAACACAAAATCAGGTATCAAAGGAACGAACGCAGGGTGTGGGGGCAGGGCACGCACGCGCGCGCGCTGTCTTCCACCCGCAAGCGTCATAAATAAAATAAAATAAATAACTTTGTAGCAGGAATATGAAAAGACCGATGTTGTGACAGATATATTTTTTCTTGGTTATAAAATGTCCATCCGACTGTACCATGCGCAAGTTCGTACCGACGGCTACATTCAGAGCGACCATAAATATTGGCGAGTACTATAAGCATAATAAAGTCAAACTGAAACCCTATTTTTTTTTGGAGTTGGTTAATATAACATTTGCACTTACTTGATAAATTACAATTTTTTTAGTTGGAATAGCACGTTCATTTAAATATCTGTACCCTTTTTTAGAAATTTGAATATATTTTTCATCGAAATGTTCTGAGCATATGGTACTGGATTTACAAGGCATCCAATTTTGTTTGCCGGTAACTCTAATCCACTCTTCCGCCTTATATGGATCTTGAGGAAATCTGAAAACCAATGTGCAATAGAAATAATATCATATTATTGTATTATGCCCCATCCCTAAATGAGTAGCGACGAAGCTTCTAGAATTGATGTCTGCCTAACTAAGTCTCGATTTGGACTTTAGGACAATGTGTTTAAGGTTGATTTTCAGTTTTCAACCAAGTAATTATTGCGATTGTTTGAACAAAAATGTTAAATTAAAATATATCTGTGATTTTTGCTTACCGGTGATACGATACTCCTCCATTTGATAAATTTTTCTTCCTGCTTTCATTTTTGCACGTAATAACTGCACAACAAGGCATGGTTTATTTTTAAACAATTTTTTTCTGCGAGTGCGGAACGTCTTGTTCGCTCACGTAGCTAAGCACGTCTAACCAAAGCCGCCGCGAATGTTGCGATATTCTGCTTAATTGTGACACAAGCAGGAGATCCGAGTGCCACTTCCCTTGTTTTTTCTGTTCCGTGACAACCACTTTCATGGGCACCAGTTGGTTCAGTATTCTCAAAATTTGATTTTATAAGTACTTAGAACTTATTTTATTTTATATTTCAGAAAGTTGACTACATAACCTACCTGAGTATCTTTGACCACTTGTTTGACATTCCCCGTGAGCGCAAGAACAGTGAGTACAGAAACTATATCAGGGCCTTACTCACATATCTTAAGGACTTTGTGAGTAGAGTGAAGCCATTGCTGGACCAGGCCCAAGAAATGGCTGCTGCACACCAGGATTTCATCAAACAGTGGGAGGCTGGATCTTTTCCGGGTTGGCCAGTATGTATGACTTTAACATTGTTACTATTATATAAATTTAAGCCATAGGTACATACATAGTTGTGAACGTATTACTTAATTCTTTTCACAATAGCATGCAGATTTGCTTACAATGGTTTCTCCTTTACCATAAAGCTAGTGATGTGAAAAATTACCAACTTGAGACAATATTAGTTCAAATATAATAAATTTATAATAATTGGTAAGGAGTTTGTAAGGATGAAGAAAGGCATGTTACATTGTTTTGGACAATTTGAAAGGATGAGTGAAGAAAGATTGACGAAACAGGTATACAATGTTAAAGTGTTTTCAAGAAGAGCCAGTGGAAGGCCATGTTCCAACTACTTAGATCAAATTGATTGGATACTCAAGGATGGGAAAGTCAAGAGCACTCAAAACTAGTGAGCATGAATGAAGAGAATGATGAATGTAGATGAAGTGAAAGAGGTCTCTGCCTACTCTGTTAGGGACTCGGCATGATGTTTGTATGAACATATGCACATACCAAACTCACTTATAATGTTTTGGTCATACTATTTTATAGAAAGAAACTGGAGGTGCTCTTACTAATGTTGGAGCTCACTTGGATCTGTCTGCTTTCTCTTCATGGGAGGAACTGGCTTCATTGGGCTTGGACAGACTGAAGTCCGCTTTAATGGCTTTGGGTCTCAAGTGTGGTGGCACACTAGAAGAGAGGGCACAAAGGTAAAAATTCCAAATATTAAACCTCATATTACATGGAACGATTCAGCATACTTATTCACCCACGTAAAATTTTATGTTATTGCTACAATATGTATCTTTTTAAATAATAGTCAGTGTTTTTTTTATTTATACAACAAGAGTGGCAAACAAGCATACGGCCCACCTGGGAAACGGTTACCGTAGCCTATTTACGCTCACGATACCGAAGTATCACTTGCGAGTTGCCACTCTGTGTTCGGAGAGTTATAGTGTGTTGGCAGCATAAGGTTTAATCCCTCTGCTTCCAACACAATGTAACAATCCTCCCCCCTCCCAAAGGAGCTCATTACTGGAAACCTTATTCACCACGTAGGAACACAACACAATAAATTGTGTTATTTGGCTACGGACTTCTATAAGGTGGAGGTCCTGCCCCAGTCGGGCAGCTCCAAATTCGAACGGGAAACCCGCTATGCCCTACCTCTCTTGTGTATTATTCAAATTTTCACATTTGTTCCTAGAAATACTTTTAGAGAGTGACAAGGTGATAATCAATTTCTATCTTGCCATTATTTTGCAGATTATTTAGTACCAAAGGACAAACAGCTTTAGACAAGTCCCTTGTGGCTAAAAAGGGAGGAAATAAAGCCAAAGCATCCACCCAGCAAAGACATAAAGACATTGCTGCCATTGAAGCTCAAGTTTACAGGTTTGTAACTTTGGCAGCCTTACTATTTAAGTCATACTTTGTTAGATTAAATAAAAAAAAACAAAATTTACGAATAAAACGAAATGATGCATTAATCATGAATAGCAACCAGCAAATGGGATACTGTTTGGTATGGAGCTACTGAATTACATTGATTACACTGAAGTATTACATGGAGTTATGGACATCGACATTGGTGAGTTAATTGTACTGACTGACCGGTTTCCCAAGCTCCTTTGAATTTGCCCAATTCAAGACTTTGGTCATCCGGAATACCCAATCTATACTGAGAGGTGCGGTCATGGAGGTAGCATAGAAGTTAAATTCGGCTCAATTGCCTTGTGTTTAATGTCGTGGCAGATTCGCGGGCACAGCGGGCGGCGCGCGCAGTGCCACCGTAGAGAATGTAACGCGGCGTGCGGCGAGGGCGGCGGGCGAGCGCCGCGACGACAGCGGCGATGACAGCGACGCCTCCGCCGCGCCCGACCTCGATTCTGACGACGACGAAGTGCCCTACAACCCTAAGAACCTACCCCTCGGTTGGGACGGCAAGGTAACTTGCTCTTGTATGACTAAATACTTTAATATATCTGGCAAGTCTGTCATACCTAGTCAAAGGCCCTGACTGTGAAGTTAAAGGTTGCGAATTCGATCCGCGCTGGGGTAAATGTGTGTGATAAATTGAGTAATTGTTTTCCTATTATATATCTATAAGGATGTATGTATATCCTTCTTTAATTTTCATAGTACAAAATTGTCTTGGTTTGATTTTTATTTTGACAACCTGTTTTTGTGGCTTCACAAAAATACAAGACTAGTGGGACATATTGAAGAGGTTCATTAAATATTCAAGAGTATTTTATGCTAAATAATATTATTGTTGTCTGTTGTGCAGACTAAAACATTATTTAATGTATTTGCAGCCTATACCTTACTGGCTCTACAAATTGCACGGTTTGAACATCAGCTACACGTGCGAAATCTGCGGGAACTACACCTACAAAGGACCTAAAGCATTCCAGCGCCACTTCGCCGAATGGAGGCACGCGCACGGAATGAGGTGCCTCGGTATACCAAACACTGCACATTTTGCTAATGTCACCCAAATCGAAGATGCTTTAGCACGTAAGTTTATACAATTTTACATACAGATCGAGAACGCCAGTAACAATTAATATTTTTTCTTTGTATACCACTAAGGTGGCAAACAAGCTCGCGGTGTTTCGCGCGTAGGCAACCCAAAATTAACAGTATCAGGGTCCTCTTACTTGTGACTTAGTAACATTTACGCACGTCAATTATTCCAGTGTGGGAGAGAATCAAACATCAAAAGGAGAATGAAAGATTTGTTGCCGAAAATGATGAAGAATATGAAGATTCTCAAGGGAATGTTGTCAACCGTAAGACCTACGAAGACTTAAAACGTCAAGGACTTCTTTGAATTTTTCTATTTAAGTTAAATTATAGGTACTATACTGTAAAATTTATAGTAAAATGATTTTAGTATGAAGATATTTGTTTTATTTTTATATATTGTGTATTCCGAGGACTATAATCTTAAAATTGGGCGGTGGGCCTATCAACATTTAACTTTTAGTTTCGCAGAAATTTTCCCATTTAATTTGATGAATTGTAGAGTGATTACTCTTTAGAAACTGTTGGGATTGCCTCTAGCAACCAAAAGGTAATATAAGCAAAGGATAGGTTAAAAACGGCACGAAGGACTTTTTTCCTTATGCAATGAGTAAAATATATGAAGTTTTTTTAAGATTGTTTAGCTATAAGCGATGTGTGTAAGAGTTCAGTGGAATATACATTTATAACGAAGCACTGAACGACTCACTTCAAAAATGGACCTGCCTTTATTTATAATTAAGATGAATGGCGACATACTTGATCTATGCAACTACCAAAAAATGGTGATTGAATCTGTGGTAGTAATAATAAGTCTGTCTCCAAGTAACTGATTGACTTTAATATGACAGATTTGACAGGTTGAGCGATCTGCTGCATTCTACAATCATCAAAACAATACGGTTTCTAAAAGTACCCTATATGTTTTACTAAAACATTATTGATCAGTGACCATTTTATGAAGGCACAAATGAACTGAACTACTCGCAGACTTTCGAGAGTATACGCCTGTGAAACTTTGTTAAAATGCCAGAGTTATCTAGCAGTAAAATATTTTGCGGCACTAGAGTTTTAGGTTATGTTAGTACCCATGTGCCTTTTGTGGCAAGATTTATCAAAAGACGTGGTGAAACCCTACTATGTACGAGTGTGGGGAAGTGGTTCCATACTTACGGATGTAACAAGTTTCGTTTGCTAAGTGTCAGTGGAGAACATCCTGGACCAATAACATGTATGAGCGGTGACAATTATCATGTTTATACAGCAAGTGAGAATAACGTTTACGCGTGGAGACGAGGCTGTGAAATTAAACACGTATACAAAGGCCACAATGCAAATGTACATATATTGTTTCCATTTGGCATTCACATTATATCCATAGATGAAGACAACATCCTTAAAATTTTTGACATCAAAGAAGAAACTCAGTTTCTTGAACTCAGATTTGATTTAGAACACTTTAAGATATCTACTCTGTGTCATCCACCAACATACCTGAACAAGGTTCTTCTTGGCAGTCAACAGGGCCAGTTGCAACTATGGAATCTTCGTACATCTAAGTTAATTTTCACATTCCCTGGTTGGAATTCAGCAGTTACTGTCACAGAGCCCGCTCCAGCAGTGGATGTTATAGCTATTGCATTAGCTAATGGTAAAATAAAGCTACATAATTTAAAATATGATCAGCTTGTTATGGAATTTATTCATGACTGGGGAATGGTCAGTGCTTTGTCATTTAGGATGGATGGGGCTCCTATTATGATATCTGGAAGTACAGCTGGGCATTTTGTCATGTGGGATTTAGAAGAGAAAAGAGTTATGTCACAGGTAGAATCGGCTCACTCAGCTAAAATAGCTGGTATGCAGTGCTTAATGTCAGAGCCATTGATGGTGACTAATTCTGAAGACAATTCATTAAAATTGTGGATATTTGACATGCCTGATGGAGGTGCGAGGTTGTTGAGGAGAAGGTAATATTTAATACCTTTATTATGTTTGTAATTACTAAGGTAATCACTGAAGCTACTTTATTACCTTCCTATTGAATATATATCAATAATAAATTATTGTATGAATTATAAACTTTTAGGGAAGGTCATTCGCTTCCTCCGAATATGGTGTGCCATTGTGAGCCAACAGGCAGGAATTTGCTTGCTGCAGGAAGTGATAGCAGTCTCCATGTAATGAGTACTATCTCAGAGAGTTTCAATAAGAGCATGGGCAAAGCATCGCATAATAGAAAAGCGTCCAAGAAGAAAGGTGACCTTTATTCATGTGCATATTTTAATAGTATCTTGGGTCATATTGTAATAATGTTAATCAATGTATTATTAATTTGGGACAGAAACATACTATTATAGTAAATATTCATGCCATCCCACAAGGTTTCCAAAGGGCTAGGCAGATGTGTACAATATCCTCTTTTTGCCATAGATGTATATAGGTGCCTATGTGACAGATCACCACATACGCAGATGTAACAGTATAACCTTATAACTATGTGCCAATCAAGCTGACAACCTTGTTTGCCACTTAGTATAAAAAACATAATAATATATTTTACAATTTGGATTTCTGTCACAGAGAGACTGCAAAAGGATAACCTGATTCTTCCTCCAATTATTAAGTTAAGCTCTTGTATGCAAAGAGACAAGCAGTGGGACAGCATAGCTTCCCTCCACAATGGCAAATTTGTGGCCACTACATGGTCGTATAACAAGTCAAGAATGGGAGAACACAAGCTCAAGCCTCCTCAGTGTGATAAAGGTGTCATTGCCACTTGCCTGACTGTTACACACTGTGGTAACTTTGTTATAATAGGTAAGCTATTTTTATGCTACCAAACAGCATACATCTAGTCACAACCAGAGTATTTAAGTAAAAATATAAAGAAAAAAAATATTTTAAACTGTGATGCAATAATTATTTTTAGTGTAGCTTGATTGTCTTGACCAATGAAAAATATAATAAAAATGGTTTAATGATTTTCATTAGGTATCAGGATGGTTATTTGCCTAATTATATGTGTATCTTTTAATGTCTATGCTTGTACACTTTTTATTCCGGACTTAAAATATTTTGTTTGTAATGTTTGACATGTATTATAGTATTTTATTGATTATTTCAACATTTATAGGCTACAGTGATGGGCAGGTACATAAGTACAATATGCAGTCAGGTATACACCGTGGGTTCTATGGGAAAGAGAAGAAAGGTGCTCATAAAGGTGCCCTCAGAGGAGTGGAGACTGATCTTTGCAATCAACGAGTTATTACTGTTGGTGCTGACGATAAACTTAAGTTTTGGCATTTCAAAAATAGTGAGTTGATATTTTAATTTCACTATTTTATATATTGTCAATGATTTAAGTTGAAAATGCCTGTAAAAATATATTGCCTCATTATATCAATAAATTTTAATTATAAAATTACTAATTTATCTACTTTCCATTAACA
Source organism: Drepana arcuata (assembly GCA_016069955.1). Taxonomy (NCBI): domain Eukaryota; kingdom Metazoa; phylum Arthropoda; class Insecta; order Lepidoptera; family Drepanidae; genus Drepana; species Drepana arcuata. The sequence continues at coordinate 31,614 of JACCPG010004723.1, read as the reverse complement.
ATTATGAGATAACAGTTGTATAACAATAAGCACAGTAAAAATCACATCATTATATAACATTGATTTATTCTTCGCACAAGAAGCCATTGGGGAAGTAAAACATCTTCCAATAGCTGACAAGATAAATACAATATAATCTATAACTTTCAGCAATAACTCCATACCATGTGTTACGATTAGACGAAGCTGTGACTAGTACAATATGCCACCGCGACAGTGGTCTGCTGGCTCTCGCTAATGAAGACTTTTCTATAACTCTTGTTGATATAGATACCATGAATGTTATAAGGCAATTTGACGGACATACAGGAAAAATAACAAGTATTAATTTCGATTCACAAAGCAGGTAAAATATTATTTTCTTATTGAAGAGTGTATGATTTATTCATAGCTTTGCCTACCTTATAAAGATATAATACAGAAAAGAAAAATAAAACTATGAATTGGCTTATCCTTGATACACTAATTATATACCATGTTTTAAAGTTGTTCAGGTATAATTTCAACTTGGGATGAGAATAGTAATCTTAGTTAAATTTTCATGTTCAGAATTGTACTGAGGTTATATCAAAATCACTTATAAAACGTCGAAAAAAGAGCACGGTTCGGGTTGGTCGCTTCCATGGAGAAGAACCGACAAGAAACTCCATGGTTACTCTTTTCAAAACTATTATATAATAATATAATAGTTTCTTCAATATTTCATTGGATTTTTAAGTGTTTTTTTATACATTGCAGATGGTTGATAAGTGCCTCTATGGACTGTACCATTTGCACGTGGGATATACCTAGTGCAAAACTAGTTGACATATTCTCTGTGAGTACCCAATACACACAAATTGACCTAAGCCCAAACTAAGCAAAGCTTCAACCAAACTTAAATGAAATACTTGGGCTCGTCATACAATCATCCGATCCAACGCGATCTGCCACCTCGAGCTTAGCCAACTTCACTTAGTTCACTCGACCACATAATTGAAGTATTAAGTGTGAAAAATTACAAAATATCAGAATTAATATTAATGATTTCACATAATCTGTCATACATAATTAACATTAACATGTTCTGTATACTGGATAAGCGACTTTATATATTTTGTGTGTTCAGGTCGACCAACCTTGCACATCATTAAGCATGTCTCCGACTGGAGACTACTTGGCGACGACACATGTGGGGGAACTAGGAGTGTTCCTTTGGGCCAACAAACTGCTGTACGAGAAAATTTTCCTCAAACCCATTGATAGGAATGCTGTCGACGTACCTAAATTGAGTAAGTTATGTATAGGGCATAAGATACATAAAAGTATCACACCATATGTCATCCCTTTTATGTTACACAAGATCCTAATCATGATTATGTCTAGAGAGAACTGGCCTACTGGCCTATATCTCTGCCTACCCCGTTGGGGACTCGGCGTGATGATATGTATGTATGAATGTATGAGATAAATTTAATATAATATAAAATAAATTATAAAATATATATAAATATAAAATAAAATATAAAAAATTATAAAATATAAAATAAATAAAAATAATAATATCTTTATATAGGTATATAAATGTTATGTTGGTTTGTGTACGCTTCAAAAACTCAAAAAGTTCTGCAACAATCGAGCTGAAATTTTAGCATGATATATAATCCGCATCAAGGATTCTATCTATTTTTTGCATCAGTCACATATCCACAGCGAAGCGTGGCAGTGTACAGCTAGTCGATATATATAAAATAGATATTTTAGATAGAGTATATATATATATATATACAGTGTTTCCAACATATGACAAAATATATTGAATCTAATTGTACCAACACGCCATTATACCAATATGCGAATACGCAGTACCGATTGTTTATTTAAGAGAACACTGGCTTTACTCTTTCTGCCTATCTAAATCTCTGCATTAAATTTTATGTTTTTGGTATAATGAAACGTATAAGCAATAAATTTTGTTTTTTCAGAATTACCAAACACAGCTGCCGAAAAGCCAGATATAGACGATTTAGGAGTCATTGACCTTGGCGAAGAGCCAGAGTACAAATCTCCCGAACAAATAAGCCACGAGCTCATCACATTATCCGACCAACCCTCTTCTAGGTGGCTTAACTTATTAAACCTGGATATCGTCAAGAAACGTAACAAGCCAAAAACACCGCTCACTGTTCCCAAATCCGCGCCATTTTTCCTTCCCACCATACCTAGCTTAGAATTACAATTTGACCTTGACAAAGAAAGGGACAATAATGGTATTAAACATTTAATACCTGATTCTTTGTCTACTCTAACTGTGTTAGGAAAGAAATTGGCTAGTTGTGAGGACGATGGAGATTACGACACATGCATCATGAAGATGAAGACTCTGCCTCCGGCTGCAGTGGAAGCTGAGATGTCAAATATGTCGCCCGAGGTTGGCGGTACCGTACAAGTCATGAAGCAGTTCCTTCTCATGATAGATACCATGTTCAAGAGCAACAGAGATTTCGAACTGGCTCATTCCTATTTGAGTTTATTCCTAAAAATGCACACCAAATTAATATCCCAAAATGAAGAACTCAGGAATACATTGATAAACATAGAAGAGAGCGCGACGCAAGCGTGGACTAAAATACAAAACCATTTATTATACAATATTTGTGTTGTTAAAGCGTTGAAAGATATGTAGATACTTAATAAAAATGCGTCTACTTCCGTATTTTATTATCTTTCTTTTGACGTATTACTAGTTTTAAATCTTCTATAGCCAAGAAGTTCTGGAACTACGTTTGTTTTACAGTACAGGTTTTATTTTGAGACAGATAGCGCTCCTTTTTGCCTGCCTACCCCGTGACTTATACGACGGAGTGACATAATATGTATGTATGTATATACATGGATATGGGTGGTCGAAAATAAGTGTTCCAGTTTTATGAATATCCGTGCGCAGTCTTTGAATTATACTATTAGTGTGGGACGTGTATCGTTGATTTATCTACTTAAATAAATATCGGTACAATAACAATATGCGGCAGTGTGTCAAACAATAAATATAGTTGTCTCTTTCTTATCCCGTGTATCAACACTTAGCTTGTGGGGTTGGTAAGTCTCAACATCTCTGTATACATTTAATTAGCTTCTTATCGTATTAACTAATCGATAACTGCATGTGATAGAAGAAAAAATAATCCGAAGCTGGTAGTCAATAGAGGAACATTATATACGATTTCTATTATTTTAAAAAGAGTGATTTTTATTAAATACATATTTATAATATGTTTTTTGCTACGTATCTTATCATGTGATATAGACTTTTTATTTTAGAGCATTGTTTTTTTCATATTTGGCTAGTATGTTTAAAAGCTTAAAAAAGCTTAATTCTTGTGGTATAGTTCAATAATAAAATGAGCTTACTTTCAATCAAAGATTACAATATGTACTGCTGGCAATGCTGGTCGCAGATTTGCGCATTTACGATAACGCATTTGGAGAATTGGCTTTTTACTCTTCATTGAGTATAAGTTTACCTATAATAAGCTTTTTTGGATATTATTAGGCTCAAACTATTTACACATCTATACCTAACGGACAAATGTCGTTTCTTGATAGTATGTAGGTACTTGCTATAGGTACCTATATTTAAGGAATTATCTACCTATGGCGATGGACTCGCCATCTATCACGTTCACACCTGATATAACTCTGGCGGAAAGTGGGTTTGTGGGTATTACCTATACCTACACCTCTGTGTACCCCTTCGGGGACCCTTGTGGGAATGCGTGAGGATCTACCTATTAGAAAATTGGCACAATACTTATAGATGTAGATATAATACAGGTACTTTTTTTGGATTTCCGAGTACAGCAGCTTATTATCGCTAATAACCGTTGAAGTGGTCTGCGGTGACGATATTGAATATTTTTCGAAGGGAATTAAATCTCGGCGATTCGGTTCACCGGAGCCGCGTTCATTAACGGTCCGCTTCATTTTCGCAATAAGTATTCATTTCTCCCTCCAGTCGAGAAGCGGCGACGGGAATCTCCAATGAAAATCTGATTGTGCTCCTTTCCTTTGCATTATGAATATCTATCAAATTCCATCGTAGCCTAGCGATTCCCTTATTGAGCTCGGAATGAGTGTTTAGCAAATAGCGCGAAAGTAAAACCTTTCATTAATGTGTATCATCGTTTTTTGCCTTGAGCTCAAAGCGAAATTCATGAGGAGTGTAGATGTGGATGGAACAGACTGGAAATTTATTTCGGTGTATGCCTTCATTTGCAAGCGCTTTAGAAAATGTTAATTTCCGGAGGTCGTTCGAAACGATGTAGTTTCAGTTATGTGATTCAAATAAAACTTGAATGTGTAGGTAGTAGAGTTTGCGTGTGTAATGCAAATCTTTGAAATAGTACAAGAGTATTAAAATTCGGAATCATATATATCCTATTATCCTAATTATCCTATATGATGATTATATAGGCTATATACCTATATAATCATCATATAGGTATATAGCCATATACCTATAGCTATATACCTATATATTACTTACAATTAAATATTTCTTATATATGTTTAATTTATTATAATATTTGGCGCGTATAATATATACGAGTATATATGCGCAAATTCCTAGATTTATAAATCTTTTTCACGTCCTTAACAATTATCAGTCTCTCGATACCTACTTGCTTTTCTTATTACTTACTTGCATATTGTTCCCAATCTAAAGTTTTAATCGATTTGATACTTAATAATATGTTGGAATAAAATAATCCAAGAAACACACGATGAGATAACAACTGTGGTAATTTATGGCTTAAATATTGAACGAGGAAATGAGAATTGTCGTCCATTTTCTATTACCGATGCTTTATTCCAGACCATTTAACTTTTTCAGCAGAAAGTTGAATCTTTATAATGGTTACGAGTAGGACACTTCGCGGTCGGCCGTGTCCTTTGGGCATTGAGCGCGGTATTAAATCTAACTAGATAGGTATTATTTATGTGCAGTTCTTATTGGATTTATTTTTATTAAACGTTAGAAATATTACAATATTAAATCTATAAGGCTTATATTTTGAGTAAGCGCATTGTGAACATGAATTTGCTCAAGCAGAAAAATGTCTGAGTACCTAATTCATTTCGATACTTTTTCTGTAAGTACCATATTTAAAAACCTGTACAAACTGATGTTGTAAAAATGAAGAAAATTGCGTTGGTTTGGATATGGAAAGATGAGTGACGGAAGATCGACAGAACAGATGTAGGAGAGTGTACAATACAAACCTCTAATAAGAAGTAGCAGAGGAACGCTCATTTCGAATTCTACATGAAATAAACCTGACATTCAGGAATAGGAACGTTGACAGTAAGAAGTTCAATTGGAGAGCGTGTATGTGGGAAGAGTGCATTAAGGTGCATGAAGCGAAAGAGATCTGGAAGCGTATTAGAGGGCTGTACCATAAATAATTTTTCTACAAGGACATTTGTTTAGGTTGGTCTTATAAAGTCTAGTTTATCTGAGCCCTTTAGTCGTGTGTAAATTACATTAGCATTCAGAAAGTTTTCCGCAATAAAAACCAATTTATCATTCAGTTAGAGATTGTGGTCTGACGCAATTATGAATGCCCATCAAATCGTTCTAGTTGTGCTGATTCACGAACGTCGTTACATCGAAGCGAGACTTAAAATTTCGATTCTTTGGATTTCCTTTGTGGTTCAAAATACAATGACTTTCGTAATCTACTCTGAGCTTCGGTTTTGAACAGACTTCCAAAAATATGGATCACTTCACCTTTTTTTTCTATATTACAGTCTCATCGACACTGTGACACATGACCTACCCAATAGAGCCATGTAATTAATTCACTTTTAATAATCAACACGTGCCAGTTTTAAGTGCAGGAGGATGTTTCGGGAAAAGTGTATGGACCGGAGCCGGATGTTGACCAACGGTTAATTAAATGCAAACAGGCGAGTTTACCTTTTCCATCGGGAAGCACTCAATATTCGAACCCGAACCAAATATTCATAGAACCCACGTGTCCTGCTGCAGGCTACCATTTTTTATGATTCGTTGGAAATTGCCGTAACTTTACGCCACTTCATGTTTTATATGTCGATTCTTCTGTTTTCGCTATTTTATTGAACATTATTTTTACAAACGATCTGTATGTGTTATTAAGGGACCCAGAATGGTCACACGGCTCTGAGTTTATTTTTAAACGTAGGTATGCAAGACTCCTCAAGACATTTTCCTCGCTAATTGGATGAATACACGTACGATATCTAGGTACCTAGTGAATATAATTAATTTAACATGAACGGTTAAATTAAATTAGGGTACGGTAACATAGGTACCTAGGTCCAATAGGAATATAGTTCGGAGCTACCTAGATTCTTACACGGTAGGAAATGAGAAAACGTAACAGCTGGGTGCTAGAATTGAGGGCCGTGATAGTCCAATAGTGATTATATGGAAATGCGATCATGTTCGAAAGGGGATTTCACACTAGTCGCCTTTTACTGCGCCAATGGCGCGACGTTGCAATTATGTAGGTAGTGCTTTTATTATTAGACGTCGTGGGGTTATTGACCGACGGTGTTTTGAGATTATAAATAAGAATCATCATCTCTATTGCCAGACATTGTTCGTGGGGCAATCGGATTATTTATTCTTTTGAAGATTTGGTTGGTTACGCGAGCCTCACATAACGTGCTATTTACAATCATACTTCAAGAATAATTCCATGAAATATATCTATTAGCGAAAGACATCTGTAAGTGTAGAAAAAATTGGCACCCTACTCTCACTGCATACCCCGTGAGGGACTCGGCGTGATGATATATGAAAAAAACTCGAAAGTCAAATATCCAAACACTAGTGTTAGGAATGTCGAATTAAAATTGGTATCAGAAATAATAATTGGTGGCAACACAAGCCCTTAATCAAGTGACGTAGGGTAATGGGCCCAGTATCTTTTGATGTGAGGTCAATGTAAATTAGTATTATTAGCACCGCTATCAGTATTTTTGCAATGAAAAATAGAAGTCGTCAACGGAATAGAGCGCGCGTGTTTGGTCGCAGCGGCGGCTGACGTTCACAGATAATATTCAAATTGGGTCCAAGATAAGTGCACGACTTCCACACTATCGCGTCTAGTTAGTTTCTATTAACCTTCGTGGTTTCTAGTTATATCATTTAATTTATACAAACACTTTTAAAAATATTGTTACTATTTCTTGAAATAACCTTTGCAAAACCTTTTAAAAATTGTCCTTGATATTAATCCTGCCCACCGCTCGTAAATCGAAAAGAAAAGGGTTTCGTCAGTGGTATGTTAATTACAGCAACCAGAATACAACCCTTTTAACAGTCGTCCATTTCTGTATATAAGGTATATATAAATTATGTAGCGTATATTTATGTTATCTTTGAAAAGGTAATTTGTTGAGTTGAATTACTTTGTTTGAGCAAAATTATTAATTATTTTACAATATTGAATGATGAGTTTGTAGATTCCTAGATATGAAGAAGGTATGCATATATCTAACTGTTTAGGAAGGAAGTCTAATTTGCATGAAGGTAATTTACTGGCGACCCAACGGTTGGCTAACCATCCGCTTGCTCACAAATTAGGTGTGAACTGAACTGGTTCACTGAGATTATTACAATAATATATATCTTATCGCATCTAAATAGAACTAACTACATTTGAGATGATCCACATAATCACGTTTTTTTCTCACGAAATATTTTGGGTACCACATTTTTGAAGCTGAATTTTCTCTCGGTGAATGTAAAACAGTATCTGTTCAACAAATACATCACTCCCTGTAAAGCGCGAAGCGTGGGTCGATCGTTGAATTGGCCAGATCGTGAAATGCCCGGGCACATCGTGGTACGCCGGCGCATCTCGATCTAGCTTTCTTACACCAGCCATATCGTTCAACGCTTAACGTATTTACGATTTGGCCAGCGACACTTGCCATATCGTGACGGAATAATATACCAAGTAGGTAATTGCGTTATTTATGGCTTTCAATCCGGTAAGTAAGAATATCTATGTAGAACATTTGGAATCGTTATGTAGGCAATCGTTGTTGGGGCGCGCCGGCACGGAACAAGAGAATTTACGAGCGTCGCTTCCGCGCCATGCACTCCCGACTCAAAAACTACCCGCTCTCTGATCCTTTTACAGCGTAGATTTTTGTATGATAAAGGATTGAGGTGTCTGTTTGAATTATACGCCTCCACGGCGTTGTTAAGCCGTCTTATATGAGCTCTGTAAGTTAATTAAAAGCCATAGTCATAATAATTAGGTACCTACTAGCTCGCTTTCTGGTATTAGGATATATTTTATTCTTGGTTCTTTCAGTTATTCAGATATATTGCAGGGCAAGAATTTATTAACTGGATTGAACATTTCCGATCTATGAGTAGATGACATTTAAGAAATTATACGCTCCACGAACAATTGTAAAGATTGTCCTTACATTGCACATTTATATTAACTGTTCCAAACACCTTTGTCATTAACGCATAAAAAGTCAATGTTATTATAACTTATGACGGCCGTCTGGTCTAGTTAGCTACTGATAGCGAAACTTGAGGTCGCGGGTTCGAACCCCGCTGAGTGCAGATATTTGTGTGATGAACACGAGTATATAAGTGAATATATCGTTGCCTAGTTACCATAACGCAAGCTTTGCTTAATTTGTGTGGAATTGTTCCAAGGTATTATTCTAAGGTATTATTATGAATTTCAAGTTTTGCAAAAGTAAAGCATGAATTAGTGAAGTCATTTAACATCGGTATCGCAATAAACTTCATTATAGAACTTTCCAAGTCCAATTTATGCAAACAGCAAAGAGCGAAACAGAAGTCAACAAAAAATGGAGCTGTTGTGAGCTGAGCCGCAGTCTTTGTTCTTCTAATCCCGACTTTCCTTTCAGATAGCGTTCAGTCAGCTCTTAAATTAAGAATTTATTTCTCAACTTCATACTTTTCTGTTCTCCTTTGTGTTGCATCATAATGGAAATTATTATCAATTGGTAAACTTTCCGTTTTCACAAGTTGTAAAGGATCGCGTTTTATTCTCCACTTTTGACTCTTTGTTTCGCAAGATGATCACGCGGAAAGAAATCTTATAACAGATAAGATTTCAAACAAATTATAATCTCACTGGAATTTCCGCGCGGAAATAATGGTATTTTTAAGTTGTCTATTCCACACCCACGTGTTGTAACAAAAATAAAGGTGTACGTTATTAATTATTTAGTAATATTTTTTAAAAGCATTCTGCAGAATGTTATCTCTTAAAAGGGTTTTCCAATGGAATATTCATGATTAGCCCGAGTAACATTAATGGTTGTTTTGAATTCCCCCAAGTAAAAAGAAGCATAGTAACGAGGGATATGTTTTTCACGGGTTTATCTTCCAAATTGGCTTTGCTATATTGCTTGGGAATTCTCGAACGAGTATGTACGAGGAGCGACAAGCATAATATACTTGTGGATTGTGAACTTTTCTTTATTTATTGCTGAAACATTTACCGCCGAGTGGTTCGAGAAGTTGCCTGCGACACAAAGATCGCCAGTTCGAATCCCGACTGTACCAATGAGTTTTTCTGAACTTAAGTACAGTGATAAGTCACACTACGAGCTTTACGATGAAGGAAAACATCGAGAGGAAACCTGCATAAGTCTGAGTAACAATTCAAAGGCGTATGTATAGTTGTGCTTGAGTAACGGCGATGGACTCGCTATCTGTCACCTAAAATATATCTCTGGCGGAAAGTGGGTGTTTGGGTACTACCTATACACCTCTGCCTACCCCTACGTATGTTGGGTTTTCTCGATGTTTTCCTTTACCGTAAAGCTCGTGGTGTGACTAATCACTGTACTTAAGTTCAGAGAAACTTATTGGTACAGTCGGGACTCGAACTTGCGATCTTTGTGTCGCAGGCAACTTCTCACTATTTATATCTATATTTGTATGATACATATAGCATACATACTTATATATATATATATATATAATAAGATATATATATCTACATACATACAAATATCAATGAACACAGATTTCTGAATCAGGCCATAATTACGTATGCAGCCGTAAAACTTTATCAGAATCAGGCACTTTATTCAAACCGAATGTTGTATAAACAAAAGGCCCGAGCTCGAAATTACAGGAAAATAGATTTCCGCTGGACAAAGAACTTTTGTTGGAAACTACTCGAGTCGTGCGGCACAAAGAGATAAATGAATGAGTGTGATTGAATTTTAATATTTAGAGAGAAATATGTAATAGGACTCATTTTATGATAATGATAAACTTTTATGGAAATACCGACGAGGCAAATTAAAATTGAAAAGTGTTTATAAGTAAAAATCTCACGTCCTCTCCAGAACTGCATCTATCCATATTATGATCTTGCTCTAGCACTAAGTACATACCTAGTACATATCTACCATTCCGTTCGGGGACCTATAGAGAGGCACAAATATAATAATAATAATACTTCATATCATTTCACGCACCTAAACCTATGAAAGTTATTCAGGTGGGAACGTGAAAGTATATATTTGCGATTTAAAAAGATCTTATACTTCTGAGACGTCACGTCTCTGGCTCAGTTTGGCTCAGGTCCAACATAACCGTCCCCATAATGGAGTCGATAAAAATCAGTAAATGCAGAAGTCGTTATTAATAAAAATGGAATGTATATTGTATCTACGTATTCCATTCCAGAGTAAAGTAACTAACCATTTTCTACTTTCGAATCAATCAATTATCGCGTTTTTTTCGTTTTATTTTTTATTTTTTTTTATTTCGTTTACTTTTATTTGTTCACGAAAATTTAGAATAAGTTTTTTAGAATAGCACTGTTCATAAGAAAATACAAGGCAATCATAATATACCTAGTAAGCACAACGCGGAGCTACGGATTGGGATGACACGTTTGTACAGTCAACGACAAATAAAGCCGGCGGGCCACTTGGGCTGAATTTAATCCACAGCGGTTAAAGTTCCCTTCACAAACAATAACAATTCGTTCAACGATATAATGTGACCGCACAGTTTTCCCTGGACGAAGTTTTAAGTGCAAAAGGCCTCACAAGTTTATGTGGTGAATGAATCTAGGAGCCCGCGTAATGTAAAAGTTGTAATTTGATTTGCAACGCCAACCACTAGACCATTGTATTCGTTTACCTACAGCAAAACGGCTTTTTGTTCCTCATTTAAACAAGTTACGACTTTGAATTATGAATAAATGAATAGCTTTTCATTATACCCTCTTTTATCTACTTAGGGATTTTACGAACGCTATTATTGCCGGATTTAATTAAATCTGCAACACGTAATTTATACAAGCTTTGTGATCGATCACAAGTATGATGTAATTGTAGTTTTTTAATCCTATTTTGCCCACCATCCACTTTTTTTTTTTTGTTTTTTAAAATATGAATATTTCAATAAGAGGAATTAAAACTATTTATTACGTTTCTCCTTAAACGTTTTATCTTTTTTAAAATAGGTAACTACGAGTATATTCTTTTAATCTACCTACCCTGTCAAGAACTCGGCGTGGTGATACGTTAATGTATGTATGTTTTAATCTGTCCACGCTCCCTCTGTGCCATTTGAATGCTCGCTAAATTTATCTGAGTTTTCTGCCTCGTTGGAAGTCTCAAACGCTCACAAGGGGATGTTATCGCTCACGTTGAAAAATCTATGATCTTGGTCGTGTTAACAAGGTATCAAATTATGTGATGAAAAGTGGTGGGGTCGAGTTGTTTTAGTAGGAGCTTGCAAAGTCAAGGTTGCAACTTCTGTGGTCTGTACCAAAGAGTTTCCTGAACTTAAGTGCAGTGGTTTATCACATCACGAGCTTAAAGGAGAAGGAAAACACCGTGAGGAAAACTGCAAGCGTTGAAGTTGAATTCAACGACGAATATACGTGATTGTGCCAGAGAGTCCCACAATCTGCAACATAAACTTTTCCGTTTATTATTTTATTTTAACTGATTTTGTAATAATATTTTATGTAAACGGTCTTTTTGTCCTTTGTTGAACAAATATCCATTGAAAGTACAATATAATGTACCTACTCTCTTTCGGCCTTGGATCGTGATATTCGTTCGTACCTTCAAATATAATGTTCAAATAAATAGAATTATATTGTAACTAAGTAAGTACATATGTATGTGGAGTCTAGTCTACTTCACATCCGGTAAAACATACGATAAATACACGAGTATTTACTCGTATCGTCCACCGAGCATATTATAATAATAATAAAATAATAAAGTTATCCGATTAAGATACCGACACATACAGTCGTAAAGAAATTTTAATTCTCTAATCTAATAAAATCACTTTTTTAACGTATACTGGTTGTTTTGCGCTCTATTCGGTGATCTCACAACGATAGAGCAACAAATTTATTGTTGTGTCCAATCTCGTTGCCCGTTTAATGATGAACTGCTCTACCTCAAGAAAGGTTAAGAGTTCAGTTTGTTCCTCATGCGCAATAGCCACTCACAATATAATGTCGGCAAAGCGCAAGTGATCGCATCATCCATAATTTCTGTGTTGTCTCTTGTTGCGTGGGTTCCGGGAAATATTTTTACTTAACCGAACAATGGGAAACCAAAGCCTCCAAACACGCACTTTTAAGGTGCTCGTACCCTCTTATTACGGGCTGGTATGCTAGTTTGTCACGTCTGTTGTATAAAAAACTAACTACCGATTTTACAAGCTCAAAATCACGTACAAAACGTTTGTAAATAAAGTGATTAAAACAAATGAGCGAGGTAAGTAAGAGCACTGTAAATGATATTTCCGAAGCGGACGCCGCAACCCGACCCATCCCGCTCTATCTATGACCTACATCGGGAAAATAATAATAAACACTTTCCTCGGCCCGTATCTGCCGAGTGTTGATTTAAACTTTAACAGCATCGTGAGCTATCTCATCTCTAAAAAAAACAACATTTTTCAGCTCGGTCGATGTATCATATGTGCAGTATCTGTATGTCCAGCCAATGTTTTGACAGAGACATCTTCTATTCAAGTAAATTTTATAGGTACCATAAAAAAAAAAAACAAAGCTGGAATTCAAATCGCCAAGTTTTTCAACCTGTTTTATCTCAGTCAGGCGACAATGTTGTGTTAAAAACTGGCAATAAAAATAAACGCATTATAAGGAGCATCTTGATACTTCGAATAAACTCGTCAAAGACCGCGTCTTGGTTCGAATTGAGAATAAAATTCGAATTATTGCTCATAATCTTTTTTTTATTATAAGTTGATAGCTTCCGAGTCCTGTAGTAGACAGCCGACAAAGCATGACCGCAGATAAAGCATCCGTAGACAAGGATACATTTCCCAGCGTCTATATTATTATGTTCCATCGACTGTTCATTGTAATCACGTACCTCATAAATAAGGGGCCGACCAATGAGAGTATTAAACCCTAGTCATCGTTGCCCTAGCATTATGGGTCTATTCTAATATAGAATAATATAAACCAGAGCCCTGTCAAATTGTATACCAGACACGAAGGAAATACCTGACCTTGACCTAAGGTTCGATTTGCCTATAACGATTAAAGCTTTTTATGTAAATTTCTACTATTAGACAGCGATGACGACTTAACATACTTTCCGAGAAGTGATTCTCCGGGATCCCAAAAACAATGTATCAATGATTGTAGTCTAGAGAGAAGTGGCGCTAGACTCTCTTCGCTACCCCGGTTAAGGACTCGCGTAGATAATGACGATAACACTTTATGCATTACATATACCTCATGATTAGGCTTAACCTGAGCTCCTGGTTGTGAACCCGGTTGAGGTCATAGCTTCGATTCCCGTTGAGGACCAATAGTCATATTATGAACACGAGTGTAGGTACCTACCTTAATCTTTCATGTCCTAAGTCAGTGATAAGCATATTATATATAGAGTTGTTGATTTCCCGTAGTACTTATAGTAAAACTCTGCTTGAATAGATGATGAATATGGATAAAGCAGATCTGTTAGTCTAGAGAATCTGGCGCTCTACCTTCCCTGCCTACTCCATGAAGAACTCAGCTTGATATGTAAAGCTTTGTTGAGTTCGGGACTGGTTTGGTTTGTAGTGAAATGTCCTGAAGTATTATTGTATTTAACCGTATTAGGGTAGGTAGTGTCGTTACTAGGAATGTTATACGTGTTTCTCGCGTGCTGGTGCGGCTGCATCGTTAATTGGATATCGCGATTGTTTGCTTACATCACGATATTTGGCACGCTGTAGGATTACTACCGTTGTGTACGCTGCTGATAACATGGTAGTGCCAACAACTTATCCTTATTGCATTCATTTGGGTAGTATATATTACAGTGCAGTTGAGGAATTAATTTATTCCCAAAAAGATATAAATTACGCGTCGATTGAAGTTTTACTTCATTGTTTTCCTTTCTTATTTAGAACTGAATTTTTGGTTGGTTTTTATTAGCATCTCAAGTATAGTGGGAAGCACTCGTCTAATCGGTGTATTTTTTTCCATGACTTTAGTGATGTATTTTTTTAGCTAAATTAATTAGTTATTGATCTAAGCAGCAGAAATAATAAATCTTACAAGTGAATTTTCTAGGGTATTTGAACAATTTCATAATGTATGTATATTTATACACTAGTTCAATGAATTGAACAATGAATTGTTTTTGTATGTTTATGTTTTAGTTTAAATATTAACAAAAGACAGTTGAAGGTAGGTATAACTAACTACTTGCAGATAAAATATTTGACTCAAATCGGTAACCCGAGGCAACGTGCCAAGAATACTAGCAGCATTGCCACGCTGGATAGCAATGCTGATTCTCTGAATGAGATATGTTCCAGCTCGCCTCGCTTTTGTAAATACTGTTAATTATTGTGTTATAAATTATATTAATTAATTTAATTTTTAAGTCTAAATATAAAATAAGGAGTTAGAAAAGGGAGTGATAATTAAAGTAGTAAAAGAAGTCTCAGCTCTTAAGCCCAAATGAATACGAGTCTTAGTCGAGTGCATAACGTAGCAAATGTACCAGTAGATGGTGTAAGTAAGGCCTCTTTGGCCGGATTGCGGCAAGGTGGTATGTCAGTCTTGTGTCGGCCATCGCAAAGTAATAACAGCCCCTGCTAATGGATTGTGCTCTACGTAATGCATGTGTACCTACCTCTTTATATTAGGTACAGTTGCTCCATGAATTCGTTATGTGGATGTTTATTTCATTGGGCTCTAAAGGGGTTTAATATAGACTTGAGATAGGAAAGAACTAGTCCTTGGTATATCACTGTATTTTAAATGTTGCACGCTATGAAATTTATTCTCCTTAGTAAGTTTACGGAATAACCAACGTGTAAAATTTTAAAATAAAGCACAGTGGATAAACCATATGTGAGAGAGATCGTACGACATCCCCTAGGGCTTTGTTTTTATAGGGAAGTATAATTACTATTGCAAAATATACGCTGACACACAATATATTAAGTAATTTTTTTTTATTTTGCATTATTTGCATGAAAGGCGATGGTGGTCAGTTGCTATGTAAACAAAAAATAATTGTATACCCAACTGAACTATGAATTATTATGATTATTTATTACAGAGCAGGTATTTATAAAGGTAGGTACATGATATTTACCAATGAAACGTTTCCTAAGCGCTTGACTCACGACACAATACAACAGTGACAAAGACCCCTAACGACCCCAAATTTATCGTCAACTTTCCACTAATACCGTCATTAAACAACCCTTTGTTTTCGGCTTTGATAAAAACGCTTCGAAGCACCTCTCAGTCCGTAATTTTTATCTTTCACTGTTTGAATGGACACCTTTGGGGACAAAGAAAATATTTTTTGACAATAACAGCTGTCGGTCGCTTTGTCGGCCTCGCGAGTTGCTGTTCATTGTGCAAGTTGGCAAATTAACATAATCTTTAGGTGGGTCGGTTCGACGGACAAATTGTTTCAGTTATTCTGCGCAAGTAGCTTGAATTTAAATCAAATAACTAAGAACGCGAAACGGACTAAGAAAGCGAAACAACATCTTAATGACTTTCCAGTAATTCAGGGGAATGGTATATTATTTATATAATCAATTGTTTTTGGTATTGTGAAGTACAGTGTACAATACGGTGGTAGGTTACAGTACTGTGAAGCATTTTCTATATTTGGTGGAAAATCAATAGATCACCGATCCAAACATGCTCGTGATGTTCGGGGCAATGATAAAATAACATAGGTAACACATAATTCTTCCCTGACGAAAATTATTTCCAAAACATTTTTTACAAACCAGTCCTTTCATTGGTATAGACGCTTAAATACAAAAGTGAAAGCGGGTTATAATATTAATTGGGGTATAAAGGCATTCATTAATTATTTACCTTATTATTTACACCCATCCATTATTTACAAATTCTGTCTATTCATGATTTCCGTTTTGTGTTTCACTTTGGTCAATGATCTAACGAAACAACAGCCTTAATTATCTTTAAAGCAAAGGATACAAATCACAGAGATCCGATACCTCTTTACGACGGCCAGAAGAAGGGGAATATTACATTACGTATGCGAATCGTAACGTAATATGCTCATCTCTCTCCTCTCTTTCAGTCACCTCTGAACTTCGATCATGTAGGCATCATTCACGTCATTCATTTGTTTCACCATCGCTTGGGCCGACAATGTTTCCTTTTGAGCAACATGGCTTTGTTCAAATCTTGCAAAAATATTAAAAGACTAATATAATCAGATCTTGGCCACCATGATCTACGATACCCAATGAGGTTTAATCATTGACGATACCTTGAATAAATACATAGGTAATTATTAGCCGCGCTAGCGTAAGAAGGCGAGTAATTTACTCAGGATTCCAATTGAAAGGATTAATTGAATCTCTGATCCCATCATTTGGCTTATAATCAATAGATTATTGGCTTAAGAAGAAGGCTATATAATTAAGGAAGATGTACATGTAAAACTATAATTTGTGAGAGTTGTTAAAAAAATGTTTTCATCATCATCATCATCAAATACATCATCCGTCACGTTTGAACCTAAAGTATATCTGTGGCGGAAAGTGGGTGTATGGGTACTATCTAAACACAGCCTACCCCTACGGGGACCCTTGTAAGAAGGCGTGAGGATAAACATATTACACATTATAATTTTACAATTCTGACTGTATACTTATTTATACGAAACGGTTATCTGCACTTCGATTTTCATAAGTATTCATGAATTTTCAGAAAATTATGTTACGTTTCCGGGCAAAATCTGTTGGCCTCCCAGCAGTATACATACCATTTAATTATTCACAAGATTTGTGACGTCGAATTCCTCGCTAAAGGCGAATTTGCTGGATTTGCGAACAAATGAGGTAAATTGTCAGGCAAATCTCGTACATTCTCTATACAGAATTTCTTATGAAACGAAATTGTTTCAGTTAATCAATAAATCATTAAATGCATAAACCTATTTAGTTTCTACTTATAAAACTTCAATAAAACATTACAATATTTTTACTTTAAAATAAAATTATTACGCTTTAATCAGACTTATACTTTATTAAGTACGTAGAATTATTAAACATGATTAGTAGAACTGGCGTTCCAATCTCTCTGCCTACCTCGTGGGGGACTTGGCGTTATAATTATAATATGTTTTCGTAATAATACGTATCGTTGTTGTTACGTAAAATCTAAGATTTTTGAACATAATATAGTAATAATATCTTGGAGCAATTCCACATAAATTGACTTAGTCCCAAGTTTAGTAAAGCTTGTTTTACACTGAGAACAACGATATGAAATAATAATAATAACTTGGGACAATTCCACCTAGAATGACGTGGCTTAAATCGTGTCTAAGCTAGTAATATGAAAACGACAACGACTGTATAGCTTTATACATAGGTATATAAGTTTGTACATAGGTACAATATTTCTAACTAGCCACCTCAGCTTCGCAATCAGGAACTCAGACCACTTGACCAGACTGACGTGAATATAAAACCCTGGGATATTTAAAAATAGTCTAAAATTGCCACCGTTTTCAACATTATTTTCTTAGATGCTCTTTCTGTTTGTCAATTTTGTTGTTTGTACAGGCTCGCCTGATTTTTGTTACTCGCCTTTCGTTTCCTCTTTTTGGAGTCGCACGCTTCGACGGTAGAGTACTTATAATTACTTAAGTTAGCGTGATTTTGGTATTCTCAGAATTTAGCGGTAAGTCCTGCAGTAATAAAGTTTTTTCTTCAGCATATGTATATAATTTACATTTCAAGATGGGTATGGGTAGCGAAAGGTACAAGTTGGCTGTATATTTCTCTCGAGAATATATCTGGACATTATTTCAAGGGTTCTCCCGCGGGCCCAAACTTCAAGCTTGTCTCTTCAAACTCATTGATAGCCACTTTGCCTCTAATGTGCCAACAAACTACTGTGAAACAAAACAATTATAAAGAAATATTAGACCACCAAATTGAAATTCAAATAGTTTTCATGCCTTTCTAAATTGGTCGTGTTTAATAACTTATTGTATTCAATGTTACTTTGTATACACTAATGTACTTGCTAACGGTCTTTGTTCAAATTATAGTTTGTTAATTGCCAAAATTCCATATAAATATAGTTTTACGTTGAAATTTATTTAATTAGTGCAGTATATGTGTAGTTCATTTGGCGATTAGCTTTTCTGCGAGACAATTAGATAGGTGGTTGAACTTTGAATTGAGTTTTTGAATACACTATTATTCTCTACCTCTTTACTTTTACGAAGTGTATGTGGTGGTATAAAGATCGTCACAGTGGAATAGATGAGCAAAAAGGCTTTCGATGATAACTGCTAAGCCTGAATGGTATAAACGCAGCTTACAGGAGTCACCATCAAAGCAGCAAGTCACAGCACATGACAAAGGACATCACTGAAACTTCTAAAGGCTGACATGCCGCTGTCAAGTCGGTGCTCAGCTCAGTTGCGGGCAGCCGCCACTGAGACTAAATAGGATAACAGGCCTAACAAGATTCTGATATGATCTTAAGGATGATATAACAGTGTATATCATGTAGTGTCTAATTCTCGTTTGTTCGACATTATTTCAAGGAAGATTATGTTATAAAAAAATGTTCTTCTTCTTCATTGTTAACTGCACCCGTGTGAAGCTGGGGCGATTTGCTAGTATAAAATAACAAAGGTAATAAAGCTTGCACACAAATAGACACATACAAAAAGGCACAGGGTTACAGGCCGTACAAATTACAATACTCATGTCAGGAAAATATCCGCCCCCAGCGGGACTCCAAACCGTGACCTCAAGCTTTGTACAAATTTTTACATATTTTATTTAGTACCAGAACATCGTCATATACGTAGATTTATAATGCAAAATTTCCATGCGGTCTTATTATTACTGACGTCATTAAGCAGTGATTTGTTGAACATGTCTCTGTCGGTATCTGAGAGTGTGTAAATTGCAAGAAGGGGAACATAACGGCACCATAGAGACAGATCGTACTTCATTTTCAAAATATTTGCTTCCACTTAATTGCTTAACTTTCGTCGATTATCTCACCTAAACTAGCAGTTACGTGAGCTTAGATATGCGGTATAGATAACGATGTAACGATATTACTCGCACGTGGTTTCATTCTCTTTCTTTTTCTAAAAGTAATTTAATCCTCAATATCCTTTGAATTACATGTGAATTCATGATTATGTTATATTAAGATGATTATTATTATTATATAACCATAGTGTGCTTAGACGACGTTAGTACATGGAATTTGATGAATAAATTGTGTACCTAGATGTAAAAATATCTTATGTAGCCAAGTGGTTCGAGTCACCTGCAACGCAAACATTGCGTGTACGAATCCCGACTCTATCAGAGTTTTTTCTAAACTTACGCACAGTGATGAATCACCGCAACCTGCTTTGCGGAGAATGAAAATATCGAGCTTTAAGGAAACCTTAAGGCGTTATGCTTGGGAAACAGCGATGGACTCGGATATTCATAGGCAAAAAGTGTGTGTGGGCAGGAAAATGTCTGCCTACCACTACAGAAACCATTGTGGAAGGGTTCTTTAGGTCGTTTAGGGTCGTTTAGGTATATGCATAAACATATACATAGACAGACCTTGGTAAATGATTGCAATATTGTTATCTTCAATATCATCTTTTTCAGAATTAACAGAAAATTAAATATAGAGAGGATTAACACAAATCAGCAAATAAAAAATCCGTACAGGAATTACACAAGCCATGGAAGTAAAACCAGATAAATTAGGTCTCTTGTTGACCAGAGTTAATGAAATGCAAACAATTCTACAGTCAATTCAGCTCTGCAAGCCAGCTTACCACTTTACAGGGTTTCTTCATTTGTATTCAAAACAAGGTTTTATTCAAAGACTACATTTAAAGAAATATTGATGACTTTTCTCAACTTCAATACCTCATGTCATGCATCTTGTGCTAATCCTCTCTCATCTCCTTAGCCATTCTTCTTCTCACATTTGACTCACTTCAGATACCTAAATCAACTTAGCATATATATACTATTGTTTAGTGTTTTCCGACATTATCAACAAATAAAAATTCTGTATTGTGTTATAGTTTTGACCCTTTTAAACCAACACCCAAAGTTGTAATTAGTATATAGCCATCTCTATTGATATCCCGAAATATACAAGCAGATTTAACCCTCCATAAAGTTTTGTGGTATCACCACACATTCATTAGATACCGGACTAAAACAGTTTTTAGTGAATCGAATGATATGGATGCGACCTATTTAACAGGTTTTTGGTAGAACTTAATTATTTGGTAATACCGAGAGTGGTTACATTGTTAGTTGTCGGTGGAGCCAACATAACGCAAATTCGTTTCTGCAATCACGAACGTGAACGTTCGAAATCTGATTTACCGCTGATTTGTGGTCGGGTGCAGGTTGGACGTCATTGGGTACATACACACACACATACTACGCATGTATGTCGTTTGTAATCAGTAACACACTGGGTTTCTTTTGTTATTCTTTACGTTTTTACGATCCAAGCGAAACAGACAATTCTATAGAAATGATAGAGAAAGCCATCCATACATATTATTCTACATGTCGATACATATTATCTTAACAGTTTTTGCTCCTCACTTACTATTATTGAAAACGCGATGATCTAATTTCTTTGTAAATATTACTAATATTCCTTCTTGAATTCATTTATGTATTTGTATAGATGTCAAGTTAGAGAGATAAACAGTTTGAAACTAGCGTCCGGTTCCGGTAGCCGCACCCGCTTGGCTTATGTTGTAGACAGAGCTGAAGGCGGTAAGTCAAGCAGGAAAATCAGCCAACTGTCAAACCTACTTCAAATACAGCGGCGAGCTTCGTTACTAACTAATTAATGAGTTGAGACAAAATATATCCATTATGATCGATAAGCAGATATAGGCGTTTATCATTTGTTTTGTGTACTTTGTGTAATTATAGAGTGTTGGTGGCAGAGTGGTATAAATAGACAGCGGCAATGTCAAGAGTGAAAGCTCTAACCGCAACAGTATATTGTTCATGTGAACTTAATAGGTATGTAGAATATCTTTATTATATGTATACGTATTTATGTATAGTCGAGCTTGAGTAAATGCGATGGACTCGCCATCTGTCACGATGGCTGTTATGTTTTATTTCAGAAAAAATACCCACAAACGAAGTAAAATTTTACGCGGGTGAAACTGCACACGGGCACAGCTTGTTTTAAATATTTATTATTAAAGAAATATTTACATATAATTTGGAATATAATAAATCATTCCAATGATAATAATGTTCGAGATTCTTACAAAAGACTGTATTTCTGAGTAAATAACAAACAGTATTTCTTATTGATCACCAAATTGAGCAATGAAAATGAATGAACGAAGTTTTGGAAAATATTTACACAGAATGATATTAAGGAACGATTATTGGTTATTGACAAAACTTCACTCAAGTCATAATAATAACAGAGCAAACTTGTAAAGAATTCTCTTGCCCACAACAATAATGCTGTACAAAGTTTCACCGCAATTTTGATTTATTATATTGGGGTGTTATTTTAATGGGTTTTTACTTTGTTAATGCCTCAACTTGAGGAAGTAGGACATGCGAGTGCATGAGAAGTGCCGCGGGAATAGCCTAGCAGGAAATTCGAGATACCCGTCAAATTGGTACTGGTACACAACAAAGCCATTAGCACTAGACGCGGGACCAATCTTATTTTATAAGTTAGGCTATCGAAACATTGTATAGACCCAAATGGTGAGTCTCAATTTTAAGTCACTGGCACCGCTTTTTTTTCTTCTGGTACCATTAAGATGCTAAAAACAGATAAAATTGCCGCGGGTCTTAGTCTAAAACGTATCGTTTATCTACGTTGTGGTGTTTTCAAACAAAGCTAAGTTATGAATACGCTCTTTTGGCTTATATAATAGGGACTTAGATAACTCGCAAAATAAGCCTTGAAACAACTTCTCGTATGGAAAGCACATAAAAAAAAATTACATGACTGTGAACCTAACTTCTCAAATACATAAATAATTACATAATGGAATATACAATTGATTAGTTATTTTCATGATATTGAGGAAAACTCATATAGCATGAAGCCTATATCGAGTAAAGTCTGTGTGTGTATGTGTAAGTAGTGTTTGATATGTAAATGTATATTTCCATACAAATGTTTCAATAAAGCCCCACGGTTTACGTGACATTTTGAATGCATTCACAATATGCGATGCCCATCGATGCCCAAATCTGATTTACCGTTGATTTGCGGTTTGATGAGAAATTTTCATGTACAAACGCGTACGATCACAGATTAAACAGTACCAAACACATGTAATATTGCTGCCAAAATCGATTCATTCAAACTAATTAGTGGCTTATCGATTAACTGGAAGCGGATAACAGGAGAAAATGGTCGCCGAACTAACGAATATGTATTTTAGTTTTGAGAGTGACCTATTTGTTACGAAAGTATACATGCATGGACGTTATCAGAGGAAAAAAATGGACTTGGGATCCTTTCGCTACAAAAAGTACTGCATACAAGCTTCACGAGAAAATACTTTTTATATGATCGATCAGTGGCGATCTACCGAGAATAATAAACTACAATATTATGTCTGTAGTACAGAAAAAGGAATGTGTACCGCAGAAGCAAATTTGATATCTTGAAAGAAGTTCTATGTCGCGGGGGAATCCGAGGGCAACAACAAGTAGTTAATAAATGCGTTAGATAAAGTATCGAATGAATAAATCAATGAATTGAACGAAGTCTTAAGAGAGTCGATGGAATATATTATCTGTTACCACGAATGCGCTAATATTGGAGAATTTAATCAAAGCGCGGCTGCGGGTGCGGAAGAACGTTCGTCTCGATTTACGAGCGAAAATGTTTCCGCCACTTCGACGCTCATCCACACTGCAAAAATATATGCATTACAAATTTGAGAGGAGCTATTCCAACATAACGATAACTAGTGCGGCAATATTAGCTACAACAAAGTTATTATTTTTTGTGTTGTGTACCTACGCGGTGAATAAGGTTTCCAGTAATGAGATCCTTGGGGAGGGGAAGGATTGATATATTGTATTGGACGCAGAGGGATTAGTCCCATAATGCTGCCAACACAGTATAACTCTCCAAACACAGAGTGGCAACGCGCAAGTGATACTTCGGTATTGTTAAATAGGCTGCGGTACACGACAAGACACACTTGTTGTATATACAAAAATTGTGATACCCTAGTCTACAGCATTTACCTTTACACGTAAACGTTGGAGACTTCCCCAAGTTAGCAGAGAGTTTTGTAGTGTACCTTTGTATTTACAGAGGTAGACAAAATATATAGAACAACAGTTCCCTGACTGGTGTAGTATCCGCACTGGCTGTATGGCTGTATGGGCCGTATGGCACTTACCTTTGTATACAAAAAATCCTATCATAGAGTACTGCGTCACAATACTTTTTCCTCTCTACTACCTTCAGGGTATCAAAAGTGAAATTCATTAAAACTTCCGTCAGACATTATTGCTACGGCGAACTTAATGCCGAAGGCATTCTCTACCAGTTAATTTATGGACACAAGATTTAACAGACTAGATATTTGTTGCAGAATGTTTATTTATTCATCAAAGGTACAAATTTAAATGTTAACTAAATAATAATACAGATAAACTACCTATAAATAGAATAAATAACCTAAGTCTGTGCCACGCGGGTGCCAAGAAGACTAGCGGCATGGCCACGTTGTATGGCAAAGCTGATTAGCTGTGCGAAATATTTGCGTAATGTCCTCGAGAAATCCTTATAAAATGAAGAGCATCTAGTTCCGATCCCTAGTTTCGGTCCCAAACGCCACGAAAACGAACTATTGGCTCAAGGTAGCATATTTGCACTCTTGCCTCAAGAACAAAGTTATTAACAAAGTTAGCCTTGCCTAAAAGCAAATGCTAAATATCTCAGAATTGATAGCCGACGAAGGAAAGCTACAGAGCTTATATACATATATCTAAGTAAGTTAGTCGTGCGGAATTCAGAATATAGACTTGGTCAGCGATCCATGCACGACTCAATTGAGTCCTTATTGAACGAGAACAATTGGTTATTTTTATCAAATGCGGATAAAAATTTTTGGTAAGGGGATTTTGAGTACGCCTTAATTTTATAACGAACGCAATTGAAACGAGATCGCCCAATCTGCCTTTTAGTTATAAGCGCGTCTCCTCGCCTCAGGGATTATGGTTAATGATTCCTAAAGCTCGTACTGCTGTTGTGTAGCAAAATTAAATTTCCTAAGGAATGAGTGAGCCCGTCCGCTGTTCTCGGTCAGCCAGCGAACCGGGGAAAGTAATGGTCACATGAAATCCCAGATCATGAATTAAGAGTTTTGTTTGGTAAACCGACCGGAATAATAGCTGAAGTTCGCATCGCTATGCCGACAAATAATTTGAAGGGCTTCTTCGGACTAGAAAGGGTTGGGATAACGTTTCCCTCCGATTCTTATGGAAATATAAATTACCATTGATTGTATCAATATACGCAATTTATAAGTTTGTTTAAGAGTGGCAAGTCAGAAACAGCGCTGCAATCTTCTTATACGTTTTATGGGTTACATTTTGTTGGGCGAAGCAGTGAATAGGCGGCCAGTCTCTTTGATGGTATTGAAAGAGAAAATGCTTATCGCACCATCGCCCGTAAATAGCGGAGTGGGTGTCGAATTTCTCTACACATGCTACGAAAACACACTTATCCTTTCTACTTAAACTGTTTTCACATCCCTTCTCAATACATTGAAACTATTCGCAGTCTTAGCGGCCCTTTGAACTTGTAGCCAGGTGTATTTATCATGTGTGAGTACGTACTGGGAACCTTTCACACCTTAAAGTAAGGAATGAAACGTAGTTGTTGGATTTATTTCTTATATATTGAGAATAAGTGAGTTTTTTTCGTAATGTTCATAATTATATTTACTACTTGCAATGTGTGGAATTAAAGGGTTCAAGGGATAATGTTTCTGTCATCTTGTCTATAAAATACCTACTTACGTTTATAAATAAAACCTGCATACACCTGATAAGCAATTCTAATGCGTATGTATAGTCGTGCTTGAATAACTGACTCACCATGTGTCACGTTGGCACCAAAAATATACCTCTGGCGGAAAGTGGGTGTGTGGGTACTACCTGGCGTGAGGATATATAAGGAATATTAAGGCAGAGATGTAAAAATTAATAATATCCATCCATAGAAGATAACTCAAGCTATTTTTAATTGGAGGGTTGTGTTGCAAGCGTCCATAAGCGGAGGTGTAACCACTTACCATCAGTCGAGCCGCATGCTTGTTTTCCTCCTTAATGATATAAAACAAATTTTAACTGGCAACGCGTATTTAAAATATTTTTTCTGATATATTACATATATATGAAGCTGATTTCTATCTATGCTTACAGACCGCCGACGCTTCGTCCGCATTGATCAGTCTATTCCTATACACTAGCTGGTCTTGAGTACTCTAGTCTAGTATTAAATATAAGGAATATAATATTTAATCTAAATAAGGTTTCTGCACAATAATCTTTCTTCAACGTAAAGCCTGTTGTGTGACAAATCACTGTACCTACATAAGTTATTAATACTCATTGGTACAAACGAGTGTTTGCAATTTAGATAGTCTACCGGGGCTTTCTCATCTATGGGATTATATGAAACATAGAATGAAATGTTTCACTTCAACTGTAAATTATTTACAAAGCTGTCCAACTAGTTTTATTTACCCGCTTAAAGTTTGACCATAACGCGTGCAAAAACAATAGATAGATACGGCGTAATTTCGATATTGTAGTTTCGCTCCCTAGCGTTTTGAATGGAGTTGCCTTTTTGTCATTGTTCTTCAGAGCGGAAATAACTATATATATAATAATAACGGTGTTGAATTTATATCGAGATTTCCTTAAAATATTTCACGTGAAGCCGTAGTGACCTGAAAAATCAAGATTGCAGGTTCAAAGCGTAGCGGTCTTATATCAATGATTTTTGTGAACTCGTACAGTGAGTGCACTTGTGGAAAGACGTTCCATAATGGGCAGGCAGGTAGCGTAGAGCGCCAGTTCTACAAATCTCCACTTTCAACAATCTCTCCATACATGTTAACGAGATAATTACTTTTTAGTCTATCTATATATGATGAAAGTATCAAGCCGACAGGTATAACTGTAAAATATGTATGTATGTGTTATCATTAGCACTTAGCGCTCATCTTCGGATTGAAAAAGGTAATGGTTTGGAACAAGCCGTCGCGGTTAAAATGAATCGTTCGATTTCCTATTGTAAGTGATGCGACCTCAGCAGTCCGTTTTAAAATTGAATTTGCGTTCTCTGGTTATTCGATATCTTCCCTAATTTATCGAATTTTCTTGATTTGAATCGTGCATTTCACTAAATATAGGTACTGGAGTTAGAAAGTGAAAGTTGTTTGGAGTACCATGCAATCATTAATGTGGTATAAATCTCATTAATGAGCTATAATCGTGATGTGATGCGCCAGTCCAGCCCAGCTCTCCAGTCCAGCCCAGCTCACCAGTCCAGCCCAGCTCACCAGTCCAGCCCAGCTCCCTTGCTCGCGATCCAGCAACGCCCTAAGCCGAGGTTCGTACCCCACAGGGGGTGCCCTTAGCTGTGTTGCTTAGAAATAAAGTGCCTGGCTGGAGGCCTAGGTCTCGCCATTGACCGGTTAAGTAGCAAAAGTTCCCGGATTCACGCTACGAGAGACAATACAAAAAAAAAAACGTGATGTGACGTTATTGTAATTGTTACAACATTAAAACCACGTAACTTATGTATGTTCGAGGAGGATAATAATTTTTTTCAATATCTGTAGCATTTGCCTAGCAGTGGGATGTAACAAGCTATTATCAACATCATAATCAATCAATATCTAACATCATCCTCTGTGGCATTAATACGCAATCAGCGTGTATGAAATAACTGATACATGTAGATAAAGCAAATCCGATATATAACTCTAAACAAGGCTGTCGCTTTATTCTATTGGTTGTCCCTGTGCCGGGCGTAAAAATATGTACATATTTGTGTGTCCTCTAGTAGTATAATATATACTCTGACGAATCTGAAAGGATCTATAGTATGTGTGTATCCGTTACCACGGACAAGACGACCAAATATCCGGTTTAAAATTGAAGCGTAGCCATAAATACATAAAGCCTCTTATCAAAACTCATCGTCCATTTAACTCATGTATGATGGGTTGAGTTCCATCCATTAGTCCGTTACATAATGCCTCCAACCACGTGCCTCGTTACATAATACTAAGTTTTGCATAACATTTACATATTTGTACATTTTATACACCACTCAGCTTAGTGTAGATTTACAGAAATAATTAAATATCACGATAATTAATCGATATTCAAACTGCGAAAGAGAGTATAATAATGTATTCCGTGATAACAATTAACATTTAACAAGCAAAGTTGGATGGCAAGTTTAAATCTCGTGTTTCGACGTTATTTGGCAAATTAATTCAGGAACTTTATCTCCAAACACGCGAGTGAAAGATGTTTTGCAGACAGAGTTTGTTACTAAGTAATTTCTTAATTGTTGTTTAAATTCTTAAATTTTCACTTGAATTCTATAGAGGATCTCAATAATTTGTAATATAGCCTTTGAGATGACCTTGATGAGCCAGTGAAAACCACTTATAGATGTTCATGCCTTCACTAAAGGGTTCCCGAAAGGGTAGGCACAAATGTTGGTAATTATATTATTATTATTTATTTAATAACTCCTACGACCATACAATCAACCATGACCAAATTCTATGTTGAAATTAAATTTATTGTTATTATGTTATTGTATTGAACATGCTGTTGGTAAATGTGTCTTAATTTTACCTGGCCTCAGAGACTTACATTTTCTCTTTAGCCACCATAGTTCTATCTTTTGTTGAAACAAAATATGTCCGAATGGGTATTTCAAATACTATGAATATAAGTCTACTAAAAAAATTAATTGGTCATTAATACAGCCCGTAACTTAAACATCATCATCAGCCTACAGCAGTCCATATGCCTCTTCCATGCCTCTTTCATGACGGACATATGCCTCTTCCATGGCGCGCCACTCACTCTGTCTTCGGCCCTTCGCATTTATCCACCGCCAGCGACCCTCTTAAGGACGTTCGTCCACCGTGCCTCAGGACGCCCTACACTACGTATTAAACATACCTAACTGAATATTTAATTTATGTCAACATCAACTAACGTAAAATATATTGCGTCGATATGCCTACGATGTTATCCTGTTATGTACTGGGACATAAAGGAGAAATAATGTCCTGAAAAGCCTGAATACCTTTTGATGAGTGTTCTGCAAAGTTCACTTAGTCGGGGAAATCATAACAGAAGGGTCTGAGGGATAGCGGCAGGGTCGCCATCTATCACCTTGGCACAGACATCATAATATATGCATACATACATACATATTACCACGCCGAGTCCCTAACGGGGTAGGCAGAGTGAATAGAGCGTCAGTTCTCTCTAGACTTGCATACCTCTTTCACTTCGTCCTTTCTATAGGTACATAAAATATCTTCAATTCAGATAAAGTTATTATACCTCTGCGTACCATTTCGAGGACCTTTCAGGGAAGGCGTGAATATAATTCACTTAAAAACTTTAAGGATGTTTAGGTTAATTAGTATTATAAATGCGAAACTAAATATATTTCTGTGAACTGATTATCATGAGATATCGGAGGTACAGAAAAGGAATTGGGCTTATCCCGAAAAACTATTCAACGTATGTAGTATACTATAATTAAGAGCATATTGTTCAGTTCAGTTCATTGAGCATAATCTGCATTTGAGAGTATATTTGTGAGAAAAAGGGCAACTGGCTGAGTTCATACTTCGTTTTTCAAATCCAACTTCAATGTCGGCGCGTTTGTTACGGAAAGTAAGGAAATCGTCGCTCTCCAAGGAATTGGTCGCAGAGATAAGACGGTTCGGTGATTCTGCGGTTGTTTGACCGAAGTCTTTTCGCAGCATAAAAATCCTGTTTTATAAGGAGTCCCGATGTGGTCCGCAGTAATAAAGAGTGACATTTTGATCTTATGAAAAAAGAAAATAACTGGCAACTTGTGCGCAAAGTAATTTCGCACTCAATTTTTTTATACTTTAATCGATCAAATTATGTTATGAGAATACTTCTCTTCTTCTCACCTTCCCACAAGGTGTAGGCTAGGTATGATAATATATTTTGTTTTATTGCTATTTCAGGTAGTCATCGGTAAGCTTAAATTTTATTGTAGTATTGAACAACATGACATAACTAACACGAAGCACGCCTACGCTTACTACAAATTAATGTTACTTTTGAAATAGTTGTAAATTTGTTTTAGTACATGATTAACTTAGTTTGAATCATTTAGGCCGTAGCTTTGTAAGGGCTGAGTAATATAAATAATAATATAATATATCCTCACGCCATCCCACAAGGGTCCCCGAAGGGGTAGGCAGAGGTGTATAGGAAATACCCACACACCCACTTTCCGCCAGAGGTATATTAGGTGCCAACGTGACAGATGGCGAGTCCATCGCCGTTACTCAAGCATGACTATACATACGCCTTTGAATTTCTTCCCAGACGTATGCAGGTTTCCTCTCGATGTTTTCCTTCACCGTAAAGCTAGTAGTAAAGTGGTGTGACTAATCACTGTACTTAAGTTCAGAAAAACTCATTGGTACAGTCGGGATTCGAACTTGCGACCTTTGCGTCGCAGGCAACAGCTCGAACCACTCGGCCACCACGGCTTTTTAATACGGCTGAGTAATAAAAGAAAATATTTTCTGTTTATCCATCAAGAACGGATAACGATAATAACCGAAACGATATTTTTCAGATGAAACTGAATGAATTAGTAATAATAGATTACAGAAACTGATTTACATAAAGTTCGTTATTTGTAACTTTTCTGGATCTTCATTTTATTGGATATGAAACTAAAATATTGTTTGGTTGCTTTATCAATAACATTTTAGAAGTATAGGGAATAATATTTCAGGCTATTAGATGAGTAAAATACAGTCATGATGCCCGTTCTTTTATAAATAAAAATTGTTTTTTGATTAATTATTAATAATAAATATTAATTAGGGATCGTAGCAAGTGGAAAGAAGTGGTCTCTGCCTACCCCTACGGGAAAGAGGCGTGATTATATGTATGTATGTATGTATTAATTAGATGGTAGGTACCTATGAGTTTAGAGTCTTAGAGTTAACAACTATGTAATACGGATAACAAAAAAAAGTGTATGAAAGTTATTAAAATTTATTACATACATAGTGGCCTCAATTAATAATATTTACAAAGAACAGTTGAAACTAACTACTTACAGATAAAATATTTGTCCCAAATCGGTATCCCGAGGCAACGTGCCAAGAAGACTAGCAGCATTGCCACGCTGGATGGCAATGCTGATTCTCTGAGCGAGATATGTTCCAGCCCGCCTGTCACGAGAGGCCTCGACTAGACGGCGCGAGACCTCTTTAAAAAGATGGTGAGCCTCAGGACCCCAAGGCCCCAGAGTTTCAACCGCAAATGCTGCAAATATGTAACCTGACCCGAGACAGGCATACTTGCGGCGCTTGAGGCACTCCTGCTGAGCAGCAGCGGCGCCGGCCGCCACCGATGTGTCAGGAAATAGTAGCCTTAAATAAATAAATACTTGGGCACACATTACAGGCCCTGTACATATCTATTCTCGTATACATAGTTGGACACTAAAAACGAATTGTTTGGCTTAATTTGTAATTTGTTACGAATAGAATTATCATTCGCATAATGAACAGACAATATAATAGTCTCTCTAGAAATTCCTCCTGCTTAATTACTTTAAATTGGGCCAGGTTTAGTGTAGATACTAAGACAAATTATAAGTTTGTATCTCAGTAATTTTGTGACGAAAACTGTTGAATGTTAGTCTGTTTGTTTAACATTTAATTACACTTTAAGTACGAAACTTAATAAATCGAGATGGA
>JACCPG010004722.1:0-35219 GCA_016069955.1 Drepana arcuata | reverse complement strand
ACAGCTACTATAGCCATAATCGAATATACTTTACAGCCTTACTATTTTCATGTTACTTTTTATATATATTACACGTTGGTTTGGACATATAGAAGGAATGAGTGAAGAAAGATTGACGAAACAAAGCGTGCACAAGAAGAGGCAGAAGACCACATTCCAACTACCTAGATCAAATCGATCGGACACTTAAGGACGTAAACGTCAAGAATACTCAAAACCGGCGAACATGTATGAAGAGGCTGATGCATGTGGACGAAGCGAAAAGAAGTATGTAGGCTTAGAGAGAACTGGCACTCTACTCTCTCTGCCTACCCCGTTAGGGATTCGATCATTGTATGTATATATATATATATATATATATATATATATATATATATATATAAAATATATAAATAAACAAATAAATTGTTGATTGTGATTTTAAATAGCCTCGAGGTTTTAGCTCTTAATTTCGCGACTCGACTATCTCGACCGCTCATCCATTGGCATTAAGAAGCAATGGGACTGTGTACGAAGCCGAATCTCATTCTATCTAGCCGTGGGGTTGTTCGGTCTCTAATTGGCTAATTGGCATACGCAGATAGATCAGCGGGAGCGATCTCTTCCTAGTTCATGCAGAGATAAAGGCCAGGGCTGATGAAATGCTTCGATCGATATCAATACGCCCATTGAAATCTCCTGGAACATTAAATAAAGCTGCGTTGACACTGCTATAGAGAACAAATTGTTAAGAACGAACATTCGTGAGCTCACACGGTATTTGTATATGAAAATGTTGCTAAATAGGGTCACACTGGCAGTTCATAGTAAAGTACCTATTTGATGCCATACTATAGGATAGTAGGGCATCAAATAGGGAACGAAATCGAGCAAAAAGTGTTTTTTTTTTAACTTAAATAGAATAAAGTTATAGTGACTTAACTTAAATCCTCCAATGCTACTTTTAGTAATTATTATTGAAGTTAGCGAAGCACCATTACTAACTGGTGTGTTTAGATTTTTTTTGTTTTGAATTTGAATTCAAACTAAAGTTATTTCATTACTAGTTTGAATTAGAGGCGGCAAAAACAGCGCTGCGTGTGGTCGTATGCTAGATAGTATGCAGAGATAAGCTTGAAGGTTCACTTGAAACGCTATAGAGTATGTTTGATTGGAATTGAATATAATTTAGCACGCACTCAACTACCGCTTAATTGCGAACAAAAAATATGTTCATTAGTTACACTTAATTCATGACTCAAAGTCGTCGGTTCAACTGATAATCTCAACTTCTTTTTATTTGATTTCTTATGAGTGAAATAAATATAAAGACAATATAAAAGACAGAGATATATTTTCGGTACCAACCACGGCTGTTATAAAAATTGTGTTGCATTGCGTTGTATTTTATTTGTAAATTTTACAAACATACATAATGTACTGTGTGCACCTTAACTGACTAAAGTTAAGGCGCTTAGTTTTTATAATTATGTTGTAAGTAAGATATCAATATCATCATCACATGACCCAAGTATACCTAATCCACTTACCTCAAAAGGAGAAACAGCATTGATCAAGTCGAAGCAAGAATTACTAGGACCAAATGACTGAAATACGAATCCCTAGCGGTGTTGAATAATTCCTTTACACATCTTCGTATCGGCGAAGCCACCCTAACTACAAATACATTTTTAAAGGTTTGCGCACATAAAAGAGAATACAGGAGTGTTATTCGAAAGTGCGGAAATGCGTCCCATACATCAAGTGAGGAAAATAGAAAAACAGGGGCAAGATAAAATGTGAGTACATCGTCGTGAAATGTTGCTACAATTTCCAAAGAGACGAATAGCCCTTTGACGTCAACGGCATATTTTATATGCACGCAGTGAAACAAAGTTGTTTGTCACGAATGCAATTCAAACAGAGCGTTCTTAAATCACATTTGATTAAATTGTCTGTTTAAAGAAATACTTATCTATACTTCAAAACTTGGATAAAGTTGGATGCGGGATCTCAGGGAATACTAATCCGATTTGAACTAAATCTGAATTACGTAACCTGTTTATTGAGGAAAACCGTCTACATATCATCATGCAATTAGCTAAGGAAACGGAGCAGTAAAATTTTACAGTACCGGGATCGTAGTGTAGTTTTGTTCATATAAAGCATGTATCAAATGGAAATAGGCAGTAGTGGTGCACTTAGGAATCACCTCGAAAATCTTATAATATGTCAAGCCTTCGGTGGTCAACAATATTGTACTGTATTTGTCCGAAGATTCATGGTTGGTCCTATGTAAGAGAGCAGTAAGACCGCGGGAGAAATGCTATCTATCAAGAATGTATCTAGTCAGGCTAATTGTAAGTACCTGTTGAATAAAATAATAAATTGATGGATCTTAAACAAATTATCCATATATTAAATACCGGTATATATCAATAAATACCATAAGCGTTAATCTATAATTCTTTGAGCGTCAATATTTTTTGTGTCTTCTAGAACCCACACTTAGTTTCCATAAACGTCTTTTTATTTTATTTCTGTAAACAAAATGCACTTTTCCCGAATAAAACTGTGGACATTTTTTGTGGATAAAAATAAAACAAACACACCCACGTGTATATTTGGTGCTCTCAAGCAGAATCTAACGCGAGTTAGAACTATACTCGTCACACGCAATGTTTCCGATGTCATTAAAGTAAAAAACTAAAACCGAACTACAGAAATAACGAGATGGCGCTAGTAGTATGCATTTCGAAAACACCAAATCTGTCATGGGTGGAAAAGACGGGATTAGTATACATGCATGCATAGACAGCGAGCTACATAGCCCTTAATTCGGTGATCGGCGAACATAAAATAATGTTAGTGGATATTTTCTACCGTTCCCACGCATAAAGAGTTACTTTTAGCAGTGACATACATGATTAATTAGTGATCACCTACTAGTGGCTAGGTCATTAATGTGCATGTATCATTACAAACTTTATTTAACTTGGCACAAGCGGTTTAAGATATTTAACATAATCATATATATGTGAAAATTCGAGTGTAGCGGAAATACCAACTAACGATATTACTGAGTATATATTTAGAAAGGCCAGGTCAAGCGTACCCTAAACCGAAGAGCATGTATGAAGAGAGTAAAGAAAGTTGACGAAGCGAAAGAAGTATATAAGGATCGTAGCAAGAAGAAAGAAGTGGTCTCTGCCTACCCCTACGGGAAAGAGGCGTATATGTATGTATGTGTACGTATAATTTATATACTAAGCTTATATCGTTAGTGCGCAAAACATTGTTATACGCTAAGCTTGGTTATTATAGCTGTGACGGGTCATATCCACGATTGGCTGGCTGATAGGCTGGTCTAACTGGATCATCAAATTATAATTCGACGACCATCTGGCCTAGTGGTTAGAGCTCCTGACTGCGAAACTTGAGGTCGAATCCCGCTGAGGGCATATATTTGTTTAATGAACACGAATATTTTGTACCTTAGTCATGGATGTCCTATGTATTTATGTATATATCTATCTATATAAGTAAATATATCGTTGTCTAGTTACCATAACACAAGCTTTGCTTAATTTGGGACTATGTCAATTTGGGTGGAACTGTCCCAGGTATTTATTTATTTATAATTAATTATGCTACCTGGATCAAATAGATCGGACTCTCAAGGACGGGAACGTTAAGAGTACTCGAAACCGACGAGCATGTATGAAGAGACTGATGAATGTGGACGAAGCGAAAGAGGTATGTAAGTCTAGAGAGAACTGGCGCTCTATACTCTCTGCCTACCCCGTTAGGGTCTTGGCGTGATGATATGTATGTATGTAATTAATTATGACTAAAGCTAGTATTAGCTGGTACAGGTTATAACTACCTGGATTTTAAATATATATCCAATACAGTTAAACAAAACACGACTTTATATACGCCTTTGGAACGTATGCAGGTGGCAACTACTCGAGCCACTCGGCCACCACGGCTGTATTTCTTTCATCCAACAACGCCCGCGCTGAACCTGCCTAATTACATTAAAACAATAGTGGAGTGATAAGAATATGAATGCTTTGTTGAGGACTTGACCAGGCCGATGAATAAGAGTAGCTGAATAAACCCAAATATGTATTTTATACTCTTTGATATAGGGTTGAATATTAGTGATAGGTACACGCTATTGGTGAACTTTGAGTTTTACATTAATAATTCAACCTTATTTATTTGTAGATTATCGCTAAGGCGTAGGCACTCATAAATATATGTGACATTATTTTCCATAAGCTCGGTATTATACGATATATATATATATATATATATATATATATATATACGATGCAGTCATAGTATTCCACATAAAATACCAGTTATATGTAGTTTCACGTAATAGTTATGTGACTCGTATATAGCCATCTTCCCCAAATCCTTGGCCAGTATTTCTGTCTCGTCGGTCAAATTGTCCCGGACGGTTCACTCAGGCGTGTACTACGCGACACCAATTCACTTTGAACTCACTTAATTATGTCGATTCTCACTGTCACCTGTGATATATCGACCTTTGAGGACAAGTTGTACGCTCCTTTGTGTTTTAATTCCAACTCGATGGATTCCTGGTGTTCAAATAGGAAAGACATGGTAATAAAGTTTAACGTTAAGTTGGGTTTTATGGGCCTTGATGGGCTTAGAAGGAAATAGTAAAATGTGGCCGCGTTAATCTTGTAGTTATTATTGGAATAGTCTCGAAGAAAATGCCTAAACATTTATAATCTTTATAGCGTGGAACGTGAGGCACGGTTTAATCTTTTTGATGTATAGTTTGTAAAATACGTATATCAAATTCAATATAGCCCTAATTCTACCGGCTTTCATAGGCGACGCTGAGCTAGCCGTTAGGAGAATGGGTACTTTTTGGCGGCACAGTTAGATGTTAGCTTTATCACTATAATGTAGCCAGAACGATAGATGTATTCTGCAATAAAAAAAATATGTATTGTTGTCATAAAAAGAAGGATTTCGTTTCTAGTACATATCTTAAACTATAAAGACTTCATGATTACTTAGTTAGTGCTCTGATGATCAAAATAGAAATAAACATTCATCATTATATAATTAATAACAAACCTTTTTTGTTTAAAACAGGCCACAAACAGAGCCTCCATATAAATATCCGAAGGCATAATAGCTAGTTGTAATATTGAGCAAACCCAATGGATTGTCTGAAGTTACGCAACATGCAATTAGAAATACAAGCACAAACAATACTCCTTCAGCAAGGTTGGCGAAAGTAGCTCGTGGTTTCGATTTCGACGCTGTCGTGTAGTGAGTTACAATAGAGGCTATATGTAAAAACATGATAACAAACGGTGTGCGATGCCTTTAAATCTCACGATATGTTTTGCGTGTTGTTAATACATCAATCGTTCCGTTCCGTTAGTACCATGTCTCAATGCTTGAGGAACGACCTACTGCTCGTCTGAATTCTACCACACACACTACGAAGGAAACCCGCATAAGGTATCCTTCAGTTTTCCTTTACACACAAGGTGTACAGTGTATATACGAGTATTGTTTTATTATTTTTAAAGTGAAAACATCATCAACCTCAATCAAATTCATCACGTCAAGAAACGAAGTTGAAAGATAAAGTCCCTGCAGGAATAATTTCGCACCCTTCTTGAAGAACTCCATGCTGTACGCCGTAATGTGTATTTAAACTGTTTTCTTTAATTATTAACAAATTTAGCTTTGCAACAAACTCCAAAGTTTAGTAATATTATAGTAAATACATATTATCATCACGCCGAGCTTCTCACGAGCAAAGAGAGTGGAGTATTCCCACTAGGATCTAAAACCCTTATCTTCAGATGCCTGTTTAATTTTAAGGTCGAAGTGAAAGACTAATGTAAGTCTAGAGAGATTTGGCTATGCTTATCATGTTAGGGAATCATTGTGATTATAC
This sequence comes from Drepana arcuata, assembly GCA_016069955.1. NCBI lineage: Eukaryota > Metazoa > Arthropoda > Insecta > Lepidoptera > Drepanidae > Drepana > Drepana arcuata. The sequence continues at coordinate 29,278 of JACCPG010004722.1, read as the reverse complement.
GACGTTGATGATAAAATTATACATGTGGAAAATCAACTCAATGGCATAAAATTTCAACCAGCTCCACACAAAAAAAACTACATTTGTCAGTAAATAGACTGTTGGGGTTAAATAAATCTTAGGCCACAATGTCCCATGTGAACCGGCACCGAACAAAACAAACGGTCGCCGCGTTGTTTCCGTTTCCTTCCACTAACTCGCCGCAAGTTCCGTCTATTCCACGTGCATGTTGATGCTTCGTGGATTAGGTACCACTCGGAAATTGTCAAAGTTGGAAATATCTACAGCTTATACATTATTTCTATTACTACTTAGCCGTGTATGTACTCCGATATATAAATAAACCAATTTCTTCACGCCTTCCCACAAAGGTCACCTAACGGGTTGGCAGCGTTGAAATAAAACACCCTTTTTTGCTGCAGATATATTATTAAGGTGCCAACGTGACACATGACGAGTCCATCGACGTTTCACAAGCACTACTATACATACATACTTCTCATGTCTTCTACACTTCATAGGACCATGAGTTTCTTCTTCAACGTATGCAGGTTTCCTTAAATGTTTTTTCACCGTAAAGCTCAGATTGAGATTAATTTAAAAATATCATTGGTATATACGTGGTTCCAACCCGTAATCCTTGCGTTGCCACTCCTCTCTCTCTTGGCCACCACGGTTCTTTATTTTACTTCGTACAAAAACTGGAGGACCTCCATTACATCTATAGTGACCAGCTCAATAAGGATCATATTCCAACCCACGAGCATCCCACGAGATCATATTCCTTCATATAAAATGGTGCGAAGTGACACACCGGTCGCACTCAACTTTACTGCTGTTCATCGATACCGATACGTTAGATAAATATCGATACGATGAATGAATTACTTAATAGTACCAATACTAGTTACGTACTTAGGTAATGCGGAGTGTAGTGAAAATAATATTCCTAGTGAAATAATGTAATTATTCAAAAGAAGAATGGCGTTATATCTTCGCTGCCTACTCTGTCAAAGGCTTGGGTTGTATACTACTCATCTCATCTCATAATACTCATCTCTATATATATACCTAATACTTACATCGTATATAATCAATTTGGTTCTTTATGGCTACGATCCAAATATTAGAGTTGAAAATACTAATTACTTGCAATAAATGCTTTGTCGGCTCATTTGAATCAGAATCTTCAAAGTGCCCGATCGGGCATTGACGTAACCAAATTAATCTACCGTTTATTTAAATTTAGATGCAATCATGTCTTCGATAAAATGCAATATCTCCAAAACAAATTATTAAAATAACGATAAGTATTCAGAACTGGAGATTTCTGCGGAGTAAGTACTTTAGTATTATTTTTATTGATACATCTTTTGAAACAAGGGTCTGCATGTCCGAAGATACATTAATAAGTCGCCTGCACGTGTTCGCTTTGACAAATAAAAAACAAACGATATAAAAAAAGTTTTATGTGGATACGAGGTAAATTTTAAAACAACGAAGGCGGCAGACAAGCATATATCGCTCGCCTAATGGTAATGGTAAGTTATCAACATACCCTAAATATTTTACTAAGCAATATTACACACATACATATCATCACGCTGAGTACACGGGGTAGCATAGGTAGAGGGAGTAGAGCGTTGACTCTCTCTTACAGACCTCTAAGCAATTACTTAGCCAAGTGATTTTACTACCTTTTTGTCTGCGAAAGATCAAGATTGCAGGTATAGTCCCTGTAATTTTGACTGCACTTGCATTAATATGAGAAGAAATTCAAAGGCGTATAGAAGGTATTCCAAGACCTATAGTCGTTATCGAGAAACTGCAGCTGAACTGTCACGTCGGCACCCAAATATATACTCCGGGAAAAGAGGGTGTTGTTACAGCGCTGCCTACGTCTCCAGGCCGGAGGATATCGACCTTATATCCAGCGACTGTTTGAAACGTGAGGACTAACAGTTCTCCCTTCTACTTGTGGAGTTTCAGGGACTTGATTCTGTCACGCGATACCACAATGCGCCACAGATACTTTTGGTGCTTTAAGCACTAGACCAGACGGCCGTCAAAACATAACATTACAGAATACATATAATTAATTCATCCTCGTGAAAGAATAAATGCGTTCGATATAAAACCAGCCTTTTACAAATATTTTACTGCTATATTATTTATTCTACACAACAGTCGGTTAAAAACAAAGGGACTTTATTAAGTTTCTATTAGAAACACAATAAATTATGACGACGTATTAATAGTTCTCGGATTAGTAACACGAGCTCAAGGTTTACAAGCTGTGAATCCGTATTTTAGTTAGAGTGTAGGCGTACGACATTATTACCGTATTAAAGAGGTTTCGTGAGATCCAGTTTTATTAGCTTGATGTGCATTCTTTCGGCCACTTAGCGGATATCTACGAAAGCCACTTAAATCTCTCAATGATCCATCGTCAGAGTCGCGCGAATAAGGGACCACACTTCGAGTTACGATGTAACACTCATTAATAAATATTTGCACCATCATTAAAAGCTATTGGGTGTAATGCAGACAGCAATTAAATCACTGAAGTAAGCAACAGAGAACATTAATAAAAACGTTAATAAATCTGACTCAGGCTCAATTCGAAAGGCAATTTTGAAAACTTTCGTTTCAAATGTACATTTCTACCTACATGTGAAATCACCTACTTGTATTGATGTAGGAACAACAAAAAAATAATTTTAATAAAAGCAACATTACGCTTCATTAAATGTTATTACAAGATCATGATAATGAATGTACGATAATAAGTTGTATGTGAATATAAAATTACTGCGCAACACGCGAAGTTCATTAGCTATTGGAATTACTTTGAGGAACGAATGTATTGAACAAAAATACTTACGGCTTTAACGGTGTTGTGGGTTAAGTAATAGCATTACGAAAACAGATTAAACGACAAAAGTAAAAGTGAATCGGATAATGAAGAGGATAGAGACGTGGAATTAGGAACAATTAACAACAAAAGTGCTCGCAATTGCAAACGACACATCAAAGGCACAAGTCTACGGGATTACCGACTGAACAAAGCGACGAAAGGTTTAAACATCAACGTCTTCTTGAATGACAATGCCATGACTTAATTTAAAAACGCAAAGGTGTCATTCAAATACGTAACGAGATTTCGCACATACCTGTTTTAAGATCAGTTGTGGCAGAAATTAATCTTCACGTCTGCAAAAAAAAAACGGTTTGTAAAACGGAACAGTCCTTCGGCGCAGTGGACAAAGTCTTTTATAAATACAAAAGTTGCACTTAGAATTAACTTCTCGTCAAATATTCCATAAAGCCTCGTGTGCCAAACGAAAATATATTCTATCTTGTGGGGTACAGCGTTTGGTTCAGCAAAAAAGCAGTTAATGCAAAAGTTAATGTGACATATTTATTTTACTAAATCCAATTTTCTGCTGACATTTCATCTGTCGACTTTAGATACTATAGCTCTGTCTACACGGTTTCACGCTTATTATTCGCACACGTCTTCAGTTCATAAGTGCTTTATAAATTAAAATATTATAAAGTTAAGTTCGCGTGCGTTTAGTGATTTGATAATAAGAATTGTCAGGGGGACGTTTTTCTCTGAGATTGGGTAGACAAGACGCATTTTTGTACTTAAAAAAGTCTTGTAATGGATAAAAAATATAAAGAAAAAAATCTGAAGCAAAATGAAATAACTATGTAAGCTATTTTATATATCTTCACGAATTCCTACAAAGGTCCCTGAAAGGGTAGGCAGAGGTGTAGGTAGTGAGTAGGTAGTACTCTCACACCCACATTTCGCCGGAGGTATATTTTAGGTGCCAACGTGAGTGATGGCGAGTCATTGCCCTTACTCGAGCACGACTGTACATACATACGTCTTTAAATTTCTTCTCAAACGTATGCAGGTTTCCCCTCGATGTTTTCCTTCACTGTAAATATCGTGGTGTGACTAATCATTGTACTTAAGTTCAGAAAAACCCATTGGTACAGAGGGGATTCGAGCTTGCAGTCTTTGTGTTTCAGGCAACTCCTCAAATCACTCGGCCAACAAGGCTCTCTGATATACACACAACTGGTAGTGAGCCGTAGTTTCACCGACTCTGTATTTGTAAATAGTTTACAGAACATTATCATTTTAAATGTTGCTTCCTCATTCCTTTGAGAGTACAATCTCATACAATTCCTACCTTCTCAGCAAGGATTCATGTTTCCAGATTCAGTTGTCTATCTAACTTAAACTAATAGTAGGTATGTACTTATATTATAGTAGAGCTTGTTTGTTTCAACGTTCTAATCACGGGAACTACTTATCCCATTTAATAATACATACATTTATGACGTATACTGTTTATTAATAAAGGTTTACCTAATCAGGGTAGCGTATAATCTTTAATAAAAAAAAGACAAGAAAGGCGATACCCCTGGTGTTGCAAGCTTCCAAGAGGGTGGTAACCGCTTACCATCAGGCAACCGCAAGCTTGTTTGCCACCCGAGTGGTATAAAAATTACAATTTACGCAGGAGAAGCTATTGAATCATAATGCTAGTAAGTAATGTTCTTAATCAAAATACACGAACCGTTGATTCATTCAGATTATTCTGAATCAACTCATTGAGTAATTTTGGTTAAATGGGAATCCGCCGTTGATTAAAAATAATCGTATATATATCAGTGACATTCACATGTTAATAGGCAAAGATCAAAATATTAAATAAATATTAGCAAATCCGTTGCCTATCACCGATGACGTATATAGGTGTCGCAGTAACGGAACCTATGTTTATGTGGCCATAACTCACATTAAACTCTAAGCTCCCGTACAATGATACCATCTTGCATTCCACCAGACGCCGGAGCTTCATGTATACTATACAAGGTGTAGAAAATAAAGAACGAGGAAGTCTCCCATTTCCGAGAAACGTGATAATATTGCAATTTTATGACACGCTGCCGAGGAGGAAAATCAATTAATTTGACACACTAAGTAGTGTGTCAAATTAATTGAAACACGGATATAAGTTTCAATTACTAGGTTTATTGATGGTACCTGACAATAAAAGTATATTTGATTGAAAGTTTATTTCATGTCGAGAAATACGTCGGCTTTCTGTAAATTACCCATTTTCTACTATATTTATGTAACAATGATGTTTTCCTTCACTTTATGTGTTACAGTGGCTGTGTAGTATCCGCTGACGCCGACTGAGTCCAGAATGCAAGTTTATACATTCGGTGGTTTGTTATAATGATTTTCTGAGTGATAGTGTTTTGTCAATGGTAAAAAGGGGAAGGTTAGAGAACAATAATAATACCGATACCGGTAAATATATAAATATAAATATTAGACATATATTGAAAATATTAAACGGTGCCATATCGGGATCAGGGCCCTAGAAAATAAACGAATGAAATTATTATTATTATCTTAACTAAGTTATTATTATTATTATCTTATTATTTTTAGTAATTTAACTACCTTAATATATATACAACTTGCATTAAACATTTACATAAGAAAGCTTTTTTGAATGAAAAATTTTTCAGTGTAAAAGAGCTGAGCCTTTGTAAGAATTATTTAAAAAAGAAGAAATTAGGCCTCCACATTATCTGTGTCAATCCTAAGCTTTTATTAATTTTATCAATTCGTTTTTATAATCATAACTACAAAGGTTTGTTTCAATCAGTAAGCGCTTTCTACAGAGCCTTGACCCCCTACCAACCTCATTAGGTATCAGCTGATAATTTACCATCTATCTGGATCTTGTTGATCGAAATGAGAGTGGAAACGTCAAGAGTGTCATCACGAAACCAGCGAGCATTGTATGAAAAGTCTGATGAATGTAGATCAAACAAAACATACCTCTTACGGTGAGTGAGGAAAGCCATTCTATTCTTTCTACTTACACTGTGAGGACATGATGATGTGTATGTATAGGTCTTGCCCAATAGACATATCCATAAATTAACGATTAATAATTTTATACGCCGTTCTTTCATCCCCATATGCAGCCCGAGTTCGGATCTTCATCTGCAGTATTTACCATGAGATCAATTTGCTTATAATCGTTGCAAATAATTGGAAAAAAACGGCTATATAGACGAACAAAACAGCCTGTATAAGGCGTAGTATTTGGAAATGAAAATATTTTTAACGCCAAAGCCGCTTAACTTTAAGGTTAACGAGAGTGTTGTGATTGTGGCGCACATATTTAAAATTAATATTCAAATTTGTGCCTTAAAATGTATTCTTATTTACTTAATAGGCAGTTTGGACCGACACGCCTTTTGGGGGGATTCGTTGAATATAATCCGCGTGCTTCTAGGTGGTCGAGGTAACTTATGTTCTTTAAAATAATATGTAATAAACATAACATATGAAGCTGGTAGCAAAATGGATATATGCCGTAGCGTTGATACTTAATATAATTTAATGTTAAGAAGCGTAAAACACCAAGCTCTAGGAACTACTTAGCCTCTTAGTTTTTTCTTTATTTGACTGTCACTAGTTATGTGTGTGTTTTGTTCTACCGCTTGCATAACGGGGAGTGCTCTGAAGATATGTTCGACATGATGCCCACTTCTACCTTCTACCACCACACCTCTCGCTATCGACGGGGAATTCATCCCCATGCCTTGGAACCACAAAAGTTTCGTACTGCGCGGTTCCAAAGAAGCTTCCTTCCGCGAACGCTCAAGCTGCGGAATGAGCTCCTCGTTGAGGTTTTCCCTGTAGCATGGAGCTCTTCAAGAAGGGTGTGAAAAGATTCCTGCATGGTCGGCAACGCACGAGCAATACTGGTGTTGCAAGCGTGCGGTAGCCGCTTACCATCAGGCGTACCGCAAGCTTGTTTACCACCCGTGTGGTATAAAAAATTAATTAAGCTCCGAGAACTTGAACTACTTATTTACTAGTCGTATGGATTGAACGCAACTAGATTTTCGGGTGTATATCAGAGTCGACCGACAAAACAGACCATTTCAAAACAGATCTAAGCCCAACAGTGATACAGCTGATGATTAATATTGCTTTCCCGCGGCGACTAAAGTTTCTTAAGATATCCCCGAGGAAGCGCTGTTTCGTGTTTGACACCTTTTGCGACTTACCAAGATTCGTCCTTAAAAAGCAATGCGCAAGTGATACTTCCAATACCTTTTGCAAGGAACTATATAGTTGTGTTAGCCGCCTTAATAATAATATTTACAAAACCTTATTAAATATGCGCTACAGAAATGTTGATATTAATTGAAAGATTTAGTTTTTTTAACTAGCATCATATTAATTTTGGAAGCTTTTACGAAACAGTGCTGAAATAAGCACAACATCTAAACTTACCATTGAAATTACCTATACAACAACTAAGCTTTCGATCAACATTGTCGCCGGAATCACGTTAAGCCGTGTCTACATAACAGCCTTTTAGCCTAATCCGATATGTTAGTAAGAAGATTGTAATTGAACGTCAAAGGGGCCGACACCGGATTACGAACGGGGAATTATAAGCGACAATTCCAAATTCGGTCTCGGTGATTGACAGCGGACAGCGAATCGGTTCATTATGGATGAGCTCGATCGATTCGGCGCGGCGCGTGATGGCGTTTATATAAAGCAGCATGAGCACTTAGCTTTATATTAATGTATGGCTTGTAATTAGATAATCACATGTGTATAGTTCCGTAATACAGTTGTGTGATCTTATATTTATCTTGATTCCATTCCATTAAGCTTTTGAGAATTCGATCTTCAAGTCATGTAGTAATTATTTATTAACATATGATTATAAATTCATTAAATAATAATATTATATACAAGAACAGTAATTAATCGAAGTCTCGTGACAAGCGGGCTGGAACATATCTTGCTCGGAGAATCAGCATTGCTATCCAGCGTGGCAATGCTGCTAGCATTCTTGGCACATTGCCGGGGGATATGGAGTAGAAATATTTTACCCGTAAGTAGTTTTTTTTTAATTGTAGAAAGTACTTGATACTTCGTATAGGTTTTTTTAGTGACAAATGGGTGTTTTAATAACACAAGCAATTGTCTTTCCTCCATTATTAAACAAAAATACTAAATTTTGCCTAACTTTAGCATTATTTGTATTTTATGTAGTCATTCATTTTCATCCGTTAGGATGATGTTAAACATTTTCTTTAATCCGAAATATTTTCTGTATCCCTCGAGTCAAAATACATTTGCCAACTTTGACAACACTTGTACCAAAGCCATTACGTGCATAATATATAAAGTCGTAAGGAGATAAAACTTTCAAACCATGTATCCTAAAGGATCCACTAACAAAAATAAGTTCCCAAACCGAAAAGCACTTTGTCTCCCCTACAATTTAAAAAGTTCTGAAGAAACAGATGACGGTAAAACATACTCCGCATACCAATTGGATATAAAAATACAATGATGCATATTTGGAAACGTAAATACAGTTAGATTTGTAGATAGGGTTGACAATTGCAAGTTTATGTAAAAAACAAATGAATACGTCTTCATTATGATACTAGCTGGAACTACTTAGCTCTTTTAGCTAGTACTATGATGCTATAGACCTTCCTCATTAAACCGTCCATAATTTTATTTATTCTGTAGTTCTTTGGATTTAAGCGCGTTAAAAAAACAAACGAACAAACTTGACCTATAAATAGAACGTCGACACAAAAGTTAGCTATTATCAGTTTGAATGATAAAGTAAAACAGAGAATCGCTTTTTATATTGGTGTTAATAATACAATATTAGGCAATGATTTCCCTAACAAAATTATTGAAGCTGAACTCAAATAACGTTTTAATTTCAATAAATAAGTAATTATTTAAATCGAACAAAACCCGTCAGCAGCCAACTATTTGAAAAACCAAAACCATAATTCTCGCTGAAATCCCTTTTGTATTCTGCTCAAGCATAAAGCAGCAGCCCTAATATAGAAGGCTCAAACCTACTTCAATCGTGTATCGCGTCTATCAGTAACACATCCTGCGACCACGTGATTCGAATAAAAATACAAATTCGCCGGAATGCATGCGACGCGTAAACCGCAGTTATAATATAAAGGTACGAGAAGCTATCAATATCCGCCGACGCCTAGATTTCGTAGAAAAAAACGAAGATGTGATTTGCTACGAAATGAATGTTCTTGGAATACAAATAAGTTGTAGTGCCTTGATGTAGTTTTAACTGTAAGCATGCGAGTGTTTCGTTAATATGCAATTCTAGAAGAGACAGAAGGTAGAAATAGGTATATATTTTTTAGCAATAATATTTACAGAAGAGCCGGGTGGTCGAGTGGTTCGAGCAGTTGCCTGCGACACACAGATCGCAAGTTCGAATCCCGACTGTACCAATGAGTTTTTCCGAACTTAAGTACAGTGATTAGGCACACCACGAGCTTTACGGTGAAGGAAAACATCGAGAGGAAACCTACATACGTTTGAGAAGAAATTCTAAGAAGTAGGTATAGTCGTGCTCGAGTAACGGCAACTAAAATATATCGGCGGAAAGTGGGTATGTTGGGTACCTATACACCTCCGTATTTACCCTCAATTTATAAGCTACATACATACACAGTTGATATTGTAAATAATCCGTACAAGTAATGAATCAACAATTATTATATTCATATTATGTTACTAGTTAAAACGTTCTACGCCACAAATAAGGCAGCCATACATATTGTAAGGCATAATTATGCGTATTTTACAAGCGAAAAGCGCACCCAAGCACACGTCCCGCCAATGTCTTCCCTGGATTATTTACTGCTGCTTTATCTTAAGCGATAAAATAAAAGAAATGTCAGAAGGCCGTGATTGCGATTATCACGAGACGATCGCTGAATTGCCCCGGCACTCACAGCTTTTTATGTCTAACAATTGAACTGTACGTTCACCATTTCTCCTTAATCACAGCCAAAAGCTTAAAACTCAATGTAAAACACGCAATGGATACGTTCTGGTTAATCCAACCGCGAGAGATCAGTAGCGTTTATACAAAATACACATTGAAAAGACTTTAAAAGCTTTACAATGTGGTAGCATTGGTAGTCAGTCAGAATAAAGAGAGGCTCGCATGCGGCTTCATGTTACCCAGAACGACAGCCGAGATCATTGTGTGTTGAAATGTCCTTTAATTAGTTCATGTAGAGCAAGATTATCAGTGACAGTGTCGTACGCCGGTGACAACTGAATAATGATATCGCTATTTATACAAAGGTAATTATTACCGGTGCAAATCGAGGAAGTAGGCTGATTAAAATAAATAGATAGACTTGTTGGCGGACAAATTAAAATTATGCAATTAAAGCCGCAGGCTAGTTAGCTCTCGTATGAGAATGGGTTATGCATTTAACTTTATGTGCAATCTCTTGTGTGGAATAAAAAGTGTGTCCTGTAGTATATATTAATTACATATGTGGAGTTAATTTAAGAGACAATCGATGAGCATGTAAGAAGAGACTAATGAATGTTGACGAAGCGAAAGAGGTATGTAAGTCTAGAGAGAACTGGCGCTCTATACTTTCTGCCTACCCCGTTCGGGACTCGGCGTGATGATATGATGATGAATTATCGCACCATGAGTTTTACCATAGACCATAGATAAACTTGTGATCAAGAAACGTATTTTGCCAACATTATTTAGTTTCGGAGTCTTGCCAAATGGTGTTAGTACAACGGCGCCAAATACACCCGCCACCTGGCAGTATCGGAAATAAGCCAAATTTGAACATCGCACCACCAACTTCGAGCCAACTTTTGAATTAACTATGCTGGTATACACTTGTATCATATTATTTTGTCATTGTAATACAACTTGTGTTCATTGTAGAATAATTTACTTTCCAACACTTAGGTCATGTAGATAAATAAACACATATCTTTATAATATATATATATATATATATATATATATATAATAAATATAATATATCCTCACGCCTTCCCACAAGGGTCCCCGAAGGGTTAGGCAGAGGTGTATAGGTAATACCCAAACACCCACTTTCCGCCAGAGATATATTTTAGGTGCCAACGTGACATATGGCGAGACCATCGCCGTTACTCAAGCACCACTACAAGCTCGTGGTGTGACTAATCACTGTACTTAAGTTCATAAAAACTCATTGGTACAGTCGGGATTCGAACTTGCGATCTTTGCGTCGCAGGCAACTGCTCGAACCACTCGGCCACCACGGTTATTACACGGAGTTATATAACTAATCCTTCTGTACGTGTATATGTCACCCTGAGCCGGTAGATAATGCTGCATTCGTGTTTCAGTTGCTGACGCTATGCGGGACAACTAGTATACAGATTTATCTCCATTGCCCTACAACTAAATTATGTGAGAGAGTAAGAATCGAAACGAACAGGCAGGAGATATCCGCCTACCGCTTCGGGGAACTTTATGGGAAGGCGTCAGGACATATATATTATTGAAATTATATCACCACCATCATAGTATCACTACTAAGGCCATTATCAAATCCAATTGGTACCGACGCTGCATTAAAGGTGCGATATATTCTCATAGCAATAACAATGTCTTCTCAAAAGTTATATAAAATTGTTTCTAACCGTACAGTAGTCGCTTAAACTCGAAATTCATGGGAGCGTGTTTTTAAAGATCACGTTTATGAAATATTAAATCTAGTCATATCTTTAGAGAGATCTTTCTCTTTTTTAATAGGGTTGTCATCCAAAAGCAAATAAAGGCTATGAAAAGGTATGAAAAACGCTTTGATATATTAATATAGTTTTGTGACTATTTAAACTTTCATACAAACCAATGAATATGTAATTATTATTTAAAAATCCGAAGCACTGAAAGCATTTGGCCGTTATTCTACTATAATACCTTAGAACAGTTTCACATAAAACAAAGCTTACTTATAAAGATAGATATATACATAAATACATAGCCTAATCAAGACTAAGGTACAAATACTCGTATACATCACACAAAACATCTGCACTCAGCGGGAATCGAACCCGCGACCTCAAGTTTAGCAGTCAGAGGCTCTAGCCACTACACCAGACGGCCGCCTACAACTCTAACTATGGTTGTTAGATATTATCACTGTTTTTTAAACTGCACGAAACAGTCTAGCAACTAAATCTGTATATATATTTCTACTTAAAATCCCTTTAAGGCTGTTAAAAAAGGTATAATATTCCTAAAGGTGTAATAATTGCAGCGTCAGTAACGTGTGACTGTTTCTCCTTTGCAATCGTCTTAGAAGCGGTGACCACTTACCATCGGGCCACAAGCTAGACAAGGCGACATTTAAGTGGTACGAAAAAATTATAAACGTAATTTAGATACTAAAACATCTTTCAAGTAGGTACATCGCCGTATGCGCTATCAACCCAAAAGCCGGATAAAAGTCAAAGCCGCCAGCCCTATTTCCTCCAGTACTGGGAAAGATTGTAGGCAGGTGCGGCGGCGCCCACACGGCGAACCTTAGAACAATTATCATTCCACGTGGTTGCAAAACATGCTTCGTCACAATCTGTCTACCCATCATCACGATTCAACAATTTACATATAATGACTATTCAACATTAAACAATCATGTGCATCGGGCTGGGCTCGCCCCCACTTACGTCATTTCTGATATTTTTGGAAGTTTGTTTTATCAAAACACGTCAGAAATCACGATTATTATAAGTAGACACGAGTATTCACAATATGCCCAAGTATGCCAGCGTCCAGATTACGATTGATCATCAGATTCTGGAATTTCACCTATTTTCTGTATTAAAAATAAAAAATTCTGCATCCTTAATAATATTTCTTCATGTTTCTATACAATAACCCGTACCCCCACAAGGGTCCCGTTGCTCCCATTTCATCGGAGATATATTTAGGTAGGCAACGTACCAGACGGCGAGTCCATTACTCGGCCACCACCACTCTATGGACTTAAAAATTCCTTATATTTAAGTAAATCATAAAAAAGACTGTCTTACATAGTTCAAATTTAAAAACTCTTTGTTTTATATTATTTATCTACAAATTAGTATGTTGGTATTATTGTTATCATTAAATTTATCATAGTAAGAATCAATGCGAATCCAGGAAGGGTAGCAGTAAGTAAAGGTGGTAATGAATAATTGTTTACAGAATCCTTAAAACCAACACTTTACGACTGCTTGTTCAGTGACAATGCCAGTAAATAAAATAAGTGTGATGTGTTATGTGATGGCTAACTAACTGCTGCAGTGGCTTTTGTGCGAAGAAACAAATTAACTTTGACCCCACGAGCCTGTAAACATGAAGGTTTATGTATGACAGGGCTATTTACTGCTCTTCTGCTAACTTCCTTTGGTACTTTTTATAAAGCAAACGGTTCCCATACGGAAAGAAAAGGAGAAACAGGTAACTTAAACTATAGCCAATAGCTATGCTAACAATATCTCATAAGTAACAAATCTTATTAGTAAATACACGTGTTCATCACATTAGTTGGTATTGGTAAGTCTACAGTGAACTCCTCCACTACAGAACTTCCTTTCCTGTAAGCATTCACGCCACAAATCGGTCAATAATGAGAACGGGCGAACAGACTGATAAATGTTGATGAAGATAAGGTATGTGTAACTCTAGAAAGAACTGTCACATTTCTGCTAGAACTATAACTATTGTTATCTGAGGAACACTTATTTACAAGAAAAACAATAGCAAGTAGTGGACAAATTTTTTCGCTGATTACTTACACAGTAATTCTAAGTATTTTTTACGGACATATTACTGAACTTTATTCTGTTTGATTTTTAAATTATCATCGTATTTCGTACACCTTTTTTCATGTGAATCATCATTACGACTATTACCTACCATCGTTACAATCTCGTTAAATAACGTGAATATTTTAAAAATAATCTGGTACATTTTATACAGCCATAAAAATAAAAATGTATGTGGAAGCCGGGCTTTCCTTACCGCGTAATTATCATCTTAATTTGTGATAATGAAGTGGCCGGGGCTACCGTTCCGAGAATGACCAATGAACGTCTACAATGGACATTTGTCTGTGCCTTTATATGATAGTAAAATGTGTATCCAATAACAGAATCACATTGATATCAAAGACGAAATTGCTTGTGGAAAGTGATTCCAATATACCACAATCCATTCCAGTACAGTCCCTACAGTGTAACGCTCATGAAAAAAAAAGGTTTCTAAAAGCTTATTTAAGCAACGAAATATTACAACTTCTATTACAAAATTTAATAAGCTATTGTCACGCCACAACATTCAAAGGAAGAGATTCAAAGAAACGTGCAAGAAACGGAGGAAACGAAAGAAAGTGTAAGAAAGGGAAAATGCAGTCGCCCATCTGTCACGCTGGCACTGTATATGCACCAGGAGCTTAATAATACTCTGGAATATCCAGATTGCATGTAAATGGATTTATCCAAGCTTGAAATTGGAGGAAAATATCCCGAGGAAATCTGCACGTGTTTATGACGCAGTTTAAAGATAACACTCAGTGGTTCTACAATAACGACGTCATTATCTGTAAAACACCAAAATAACATTGTAATTGAGGAAAATGTAAGCGTAAAAACATTATTAACAAACCGTTCTAGACGCTATATACAGTCCTTTAGATAAAGTAGATGAAGCACTACTTTTATATGTATTATTAGCTCCAATATGTAAATGAGCCTCTTTGTATTCAACATACATGCTCGTAAGACGCACGCCTCAACACATAAGTTATTACCAATATATGTCATAACTCGAAACTAATTTCGTACCTTTCGGTAGCAGTCAATGGGGAAAAATGCCTACTTCGAATCAATATTCCATACTCACGAAGCACAAGTATATAGTTAACTAACATAAATTGTAAAGTTTATTCATACTCATTCCATCCATCCAAATATTACCACCGCATATTAAGGCAATTCCTATTCACAATCGATTAATATAAAATCGTTTATTAATGCCGACGTTATTATAAGACGTCGGTATATTGACCATAAAAAATATACTTGTTTGAATATAAGTATGAATATAAATTAAATTTAAGCAAATATTTTAAGTCCTAATTCGGATTAACAGATTTTATATGTTATAATGATTATACCACAGTATAGTGTTGTAAGCACGTCTGAAGTGACACGTGTGACATATATTTTGTCATTGTAGTAAAAAAAAACTTATATTCAAGATTCAAAATGTCAAATATGTTATATTTTATAGTCTATATTTTAAATAACTTGGTTTCTGTAGTCCACTACTTTATAAATGTATGTCTGGGTACATACATATTTTTTCAAATGATTCCTTTAGAAGAGTGAAGAAAGATTGACGAAACAGATATACAAAGCAAAATTTTATGCAAGAAGAGGCAGAGGAAGCCCACTACCTACACTAGCCCAACTACCTGGATCAAATCGATCGGACGTTCAAGACGACGGGAACGTTAAGAGTACTCGAAACCGACGAGCATGTATGAAGAGACTGATGAATGTGGACGAAGCGAATGAGGTATGTAAGTCTAGAGAGAACTGACGCTCTATACTCTCTGCCTACCCCTTTAGGGACTTGGCGTGATGAAATGTACCTTTAGAAGTTTTGAAATTACCCAATCACATAATACATAAATAAGTTTCCATTGTTTTTGACAAATCAAATATTTCATTCAAAATTAAAACGACTACGTGTTTTAAAAAATGCTTAATTTCTCGTAGCTCACAATCCTTATGTTCATTAAGTAGATAAATGTAGGGTCGTGGAGCCTGTTCCTACTCGTTAACTTTTTCCATTTCGTTACCAAAATAAAAAAGATGGTTACCGGTTAATAACGGTCAGGGAGAAATTACTCTTAAACACACGAACCTTTCGTCATAACACGATACAAATTACGTCAAATCATGTGGATATTATTTTTTATAGAGTAAAAAGGCCATGTGGTAAATTAGAGTGCGTGGTACCTAAAATAAACAACATAACAAGGTTTCTTTTTTAAGTTTATAAAAACGTATAAGAACTATCAAAAGTATCGTGCACCCACTAACTATCGACTTGGGGATAGCTTCCCCGTTTTGAATATGTTTTTCTATACGAACATTGTGACATGCAAGATCTTTTTACTTCAGATTCTAACAATAATCTTTGACGATAGTCATATGTAAAGGGTCATGGTATATGTTTAGATTAATGCGTATTTCTGTCAACAAATAATGTGTACAATATTAATATAAATAAAGAAAAGTAAACAAAATCAAAAATCAATCAAAATCTTTTTATTTCACATAGGCCCAGATGGGCACTTATAAAACGTCGAAAAAGAAGAAGCATGGTTCGGGTTGGTCGCTTCGATGGAGAAGAACCGGCAAGAAACTCTATGGTTACTCTTTTCAACCTATGCTGCATTAGATTAAGCCAAGGAAATAAAACATACATTTTCAAAATCTTGTCTACTTATTAAATACCTTTTTGCAAAGTACATAATAGAGCAATGTTATCCCAATTAAAAGAAAATAATACACATTGCAAAAGCTAAACTTTATATTAGAATAACATAATGAATAATAGACTTGATCCTAGGTTAGGATAAGTGCTATAACAGATATCCGAGGGAATAAGATGGCGCGATGATCAATCACTGATGATTGCTTGTTAAGCTAACAAGTTTTTGCTTCAAACCCAAATATGTAGCTTCGAGATGACGATTTTTTATGAAACGTTTAAAGTATCCAATATATTTGTGCATTCAAATACAAAAACCCTTTTTTAATCATCTTGCTTTTTATATAATTTACTAATTAAAAGAATTACAGTGATCACTACGATTTTTTCGTCAAAAGGAATATAGCATTTTGCTATATGAATATAACTTATGTTATAGAAGAAGGATAAAGAATAAAATTGAGATGCCCTTTTAAAATGCGATTTTTAGATCGAATCCGCAATTAAGAGATTAGCAAAGCAACTCACGTGATCAGGGATGTGATTATGAAGATAAAGAATCGCAGGTCACGTCGGTTTGGACATATAGAAAAAATGAGTGAAGAAAGATTGACAAAACAGATATGCAACGTGGAAGAAGAGGCTGAAGAAGACCGCGTTCCAACTACCTAGATCAAATCAATGTGACATTCAAGGATGGAACGCCTAGAGTACGAAACTGGCGAGCAAGTCTGACACGATGAACTTGGACACTGATGAACGTGGACGAAGCGAAAGAGGTACCTAAGTCTAAAGAGAACTGGCGCTCTACTCTCTCTGCCTCCCACGCTAGGGAGTAGAGTCGGTGTGATATGGTTGTATTTACCTTTATTCAAAACCGAAAAACTATAAATATAAGGAGAATTTCATAACAAAAGTTGAACGTTACGTATAACATTTACAATCAGAACAGAAACAAAAGGGGATCAAATTCGATTAAGCACTAAATATCGCGTTATCCAGTATCGTGCGTTGACAAGGATTATGCAACTTTACTGTTTTGTCACAGATATTGCGAATTTGAAGTGAATTTGTCTGTTTTTGAAGTTTCTGCTCTAATAAAGATAAGTATAGCTGTAAAAATAATAATATAGAAACAGAAGAGTACTCGAAACCGACGAGCATGTATGAAGAGACTGATGAATGTGGACGAAGCGAAAGAGGTATGTAAGTCTAGAGAGAACTGGCGCTCTATACTCTCTGCCTACCCCGTTAGGGACTTGGCGTGATGATATGTATGTATGTAGAAACAGAAAATTCAGAGTAGAGTTTTGCACTAGCCGCATGCCTTAGTATAAAGCCGGACTATGGGACTATATTTTAATGATGGTTTTTCGTAAAGTAATTCAAAACTTGTAGTAGTTGCCTGCAATGTAAAGATTAGAAAGCGAATAAATACCTTTGAGTTTGCTTATATTCTAAGATTTATTAAAAACTGGTACAAATAATATTTTAGTGCCATATCCAGGCAAGTCTTCTGCCATGGTACCGACTAGATTAGCAGAGCACGGTAGTCTGTAGGATTAGCGGTACTGTGTTATCACCCGATTGCAGTTAACCAAAACTTTGCCCACCATCACTACGTAGCGACGTACAGAATGGTAAAAATATTTACACTGTCAAAACTTGACATGACGACGTAGATAAGTAGTAAGAGAGGTAGGGCATAACGGGTTTCCCGTTCGTATTCGGAGCTGCCCGACTGGGGCGGGACCTCCACCTTATAGAAGTCCGTAGCCAAATAACACAATTTTTTGTGTTGTGTTCCTACGCGGTGAATAAGGTTTCCAGTAATGAGCTCCTTGGGGAGGGGGGAGGATTATTATATTGTGTTGGCAGCAGAGGGATTAGTCCCATTGTGCGGCCAACACATTATAACTCTCCGAACACAGAGTGGCAACGCGCAAGTGATACTTCGGTATTGCAAGCGTAAATAGGCTGCGGTAACCGTTTTCCATCAGGTGGGCCCGTATGCTTGTTTGCCACTCTAGTTGTATAAAAAAAAAAAAATAGATGATTTCAAAGCATTCTAAGGAAACACAAACATTTTAAATCTTCATGCTAGTCAAATCTGCAGTAAAATATATAGGGGGCTAACAATGCTTGAATCTATATTTACACAAACGGATATAAAACTGATAATATGAGTCATGACTTACAACATTAACCAGACCTAAATACGTTCAAAGTAAACACCATGTTTTCCAGCGCGAACACAATTCCTTTCAAGTCTATTGAAATACGTGATTATTTATCTCAATCATATCGCAAATCGTCTACAATTTGTAGTACATTACGACAAGTCACGACATCAGAGTGGTCAGCCAGTAGTGCTGTGACGCGGTGACTATTGTTTCACCGAATCCAAGTTTCACAATTCTATAACACACTTTCTGTTTGTCCGATTTTCTCATAATTATTACATTGAGACATTGTCACGGGCCTCTCGAGTTTTCTTGTCCTTAACCTTCTAAGTATCTACTCCTACCGAAAGCTTTTATCTCACAATAATGACAATTCTATTTATAACCATGACATTGAAACATTTGCATTTATTGTTAGCGTGTTAAATTGTCACAACGAAGTTCAAGGTTGAGTGGTGCAAAATGATAATGAGGCAGAATTTTGAAGTAGGTTTGAAATATAATTGCAACATTAAAATAGATTTATAAATTGTTCTAAAGCTTATTACACTACGCAATAAGAATTTCGGGCACTCATGTCAACATTACTCTCTTTACACATATCGCCAGCCAACAAAAAAAGGCACGCAGGCCGCTCTAAATTTCAAACAAAATTACTGACAACAAACTAACAACGTCAATCACTTTGGCTAATGGCGCACAAAGCGATCTTATCTGAGAAACCATAAGCTCAGTTGTCAGCGAGAGTTGTGCGGCCGTGCCATACAAAAAAGACTCATTGAAAAATTATGATTTTAAAGCAGTAGCGACGGGGACCGGTCTGTAGAGAACAAATGATGCATCTGGCTCGTAGATACGGACATCCGTGCCTCCAGGCCCCGAGTGATCTTCAGTTACCTCAACTAACCAAGCACCGTTAACTAGCTTGATATTAATCATAATTTCCACTGACGCAGTCCGTTCGAGTATTTTAGATGGCCGTCATTATCTAAAACACTCGAAGCGAACTTTCGAACACAAGCGCAATCGATGATAGATGGCGCAACGCGAAAATTGCCCGCCAACTAACGTGTGCCTGGTATGGTATAAGGTGCATACACACTAAGTGATATATGTATTAACATGTATAAAATGAAAAATATACTTGAAGAAACATATATAATTAATAATAAAATTTTAAGGCGTAAGATCGATATTTTATTGAGCATAACGTCTTAATTGTTATTGAATATGTTGATGAAGCTTCTCTTATTATTTACGTTACCTGATAAAACCTAAAAGGTAATGTTCCCCTTTATCGATTGTTATTATCATATATTATGTACCATATGCAAGCCCTATTGAAAATTGGATAATTGGCCCCAATATTCCCACGACGTGGTTCGTAGCAAATATGCTAGCAAAAATTCGCCTATCAATCTTGCAATTTACTATTTTGCGAAGTTTATGATAAATATTATTTGATTATTTGCGTACTGCCTACCCCGTTAGGGACTTGGCGTGATGATATGTATGTATATGTATTATTTGATATATTGCGCTTTAAGATGAAAATATTTCTAGGTCTAACCTTTTTGTATAGGAATATTGTTGCATAACAATATTCCTTGATGCTACTCTATGAGTTATTTTACATACTCTCTTTATTACTAAAATACACACACTTGTAAGGAATGAGTTAGTGGTGAAACTAATTTCATTAAAACACTTCAACAATGTCGTATACCAAAATATATTTCAATCATTATTGAACCAAACTGCGCCACATAACCAACCGACTAAATTTAATTGGAGACGTTAAAAAACAAACAAACCTCCGATGGTAATCTTATTCACGAAGATCGGTAAAAAAATACAACAATTTAATAAAAATCATTAGCCTCTATTGAACTGGAGAATGATTGACGTACGCTCGACCACAATACATTGAATTTGTACTGACTACACGGAGAGGGCACTTGAGTAACCCCATGTTATGTTCTGGGAGAAAAAGGCACGCTGAAGGTGAGAACTATGATTCACGTTAAGGTTTACAAACTGTACCAGCCAAAGAGATACAGACATCGAGTAGCCGGTATGCCAATTCCAATAACTTACTAAGCCGTGCTGACTAATGGACCGGACTCGACAGCTCGGAGTAAATGATACTGAAATTAATATAATATAACTGCTGTTTGTAAATGTACATTTATTATTTGTTCAATGTGTCATTCCATTAAAGTTTACTATAATTGTATCATTACCACTACTATGTATCATTGTATTAAGTTGCTGATGCGTATAAAAGCGTTAGTCTTGCATATGTATTTCGGTTTTATTTCTTGTAATATATGAGAATCAGCTTGAATTTCTATAGCTTGGAAGCAATTTTCGACATCGAGGATTCTTGACTAACTATCATCAGAGCCAACAGTTTTTCCGCAAGATTGTTTTCGGAGAATCAGCAACGTTTTATGTTATCTTGCGGAAAAGTTGGCGAAGTTTACTAAGAAACCTAATGAATCATTAACTAATCTCGTCACAATAGCGCAAGTGTTCGAAAGAGGAAGAGATAAGGCCCCTCGCATACCGAACCCAAAAACGAATCATTGTAACATTACATTGTTTATATCTTATCAGTGGTGTTACAAATAGTGAAGTGAAGAAAACTCATTTCATGAAAAATTTGAATTTCGGTGCTGCGGTTTTTAATATACACTAAATCGGGTGTTCTTATTGGGTTAATTAATTTACTATCGTTTCTTTTCAGAATGTTAATTGAAATAAAAATATATATATTTTTTAATTATTACAGTTCGTTTGTTGCCAGCAAAAGTTGTAATATACAGAATTATATATATAATATAATAAATGTACTTACATGTATGTACACATTACGATTAACTCAAGGGTAGTATAATTGCTTTCAGTGTTGGTCAATACAGTGTACCCCATTACCATTCCTTATGTACAAATATACTTAAACTGTTACAGTAGTTAAGTAAACTCAAACGACATGACACTTCCAGTAAATTGCTCACGTCTTTATCTTACGCCGCAAGCACTTTCGTTTTAAAAACAAGTGTCGTTGCTTACCACGTTAAATGGGTCGGAATGAACGTCCCATTGTTATCACATGGAGCAGGTGCCTTAACGATTGTTTTCTTAAAGTTATATTACGCACACAGAAGTTCAATGACCTATAATTGGTGGAATGACCGCCGGAATACCATCTATATCTTATTATTTAATCAGATTGTTTTTACGCATTTTCTCTTTGAATTCATACGACACGATTACGTATTTGTTTATTCTTCCTACAAAGTATGTCTCTAACGAAACTGTACAACTAATGGGCAATAAAAAATACCATAAAATGCTTTAACAGGCTTCTTAAAATACAAAAAGGATGACTTTACCACCTCTTTTCAGTATGAGAAAAACCGCTTATCCGGAGTCAAGCGTGGGGCAAGGTAAGGTAAAATCGCAACAAAAAGTCCCGGCTGCACGCCACACATATTTAATGACGTCATTAACTCCAGGAGACAGGAGCCTCATACGGGGCCTGAGGCGTTCCATCTTCCTTCAGTTATGTATCGGGGTATAAAGACATTTGTAAAGCCATTTTGTACGATACAGATTATTATTTTTCATATATTTCATAAGCAATTTGAATAAATGACACTAATTCAGGGTCAATAACTAAAATGAAAATGGTTTGGATGAGAGCCTAATGACGGAGTATTTGCGACTACTATTTTTTTATAAAGAACTGTCAGGCAGCAGCAATATGGGGCCGCGGCAACTTATGTCACTTGTAATATACTGGATGTGCAAGCGTCTATCAAGAGGTCCGGGTGCTTGTTTGCTTCTACTCTTATGAATTAAAGGTATATATTTGATGATAGTTATTTATGTCATTGTAGATACTGAAGATATTTAACAATATGTAAAAAGAACAGTTGAAACTAAACTACTTACAGATAAAATATTTGTCCCAAATCGGTATCCCGGGGCAACGTGCCAAGAAGACTAGCAGCATTGCCACACTGGATATTAATGCTGATTCTCTGATGAGTCACGAAGACAGTTTATTTTTAATTAATTCGATTTTCTTTTTGTTTCAAACTTGATCTCGTGTTAGGCAGAAAGATTTGAACGCCAGTTCTCTCTAGACTTACAAACGATTTGCGTCATTTACATACATCAGTCCTATCATACATGCTTGTCGGTTTCGAGTGCTCTTGTCTGATTAATATCCTTGATAAATGAATATCTGAACTATTATCGAGGGTAATGACTTCGCATAAACATATCGATATTTTATTTCCACACGTTTATGAATGAGTTTGTTTATTTTACAGCATCTAACATGAAGGAGATCGAAGAAGGTTGCAGTGTGCTTGGAATAAAACATGGCGTGTAGGTGTCGTAAACTGTGGGCGGCTTAGAGATAACAGAACAAAAGAATGGAATAAGCCGCAAATTTGATAAGGTGACGATGAACTATCACGGCTAAAGTTAAATATAAGTACTATTACGCAACGTCATAGAGTGCATTCCACTGTTATCGCGTCTTTTGTATTCAATTAGCCTTGCATTTAGATTGCTGATGCCTTTCACGAGGACAGTGGTAACAAGCATGGTCAGCTGTCAAAACGTCCAAACAATCAGCCAGGTGATCCCTCGACCATAGTAACACTTCCATTCTCTTGATAACAACCTGTATACAATATTTATATTTCATCGACGACTTAAAAGGATAGCTGTGTTACTCGCGACTTGTGATACCGGCAGTGTATTTATTTCATTCGATAACTTGTAAAATTTTTGAGAATGCGTTATACGGGCTTTGTCGGTAGGGTTCGATTCGGGCCTCATTGTTCAGTCTATTAAAGTCTTTCAGAGGTGGGTCAATTTGGACAAGGCGTGATCAGATTGCGCAATGGAATAAGTGTACCCATACCATATGCATGTGACACGAATGTATTTATGTTAACGAGAAATGCTTTAATGTGACACTATACGCTTTTAATGACTTACCAATTTAGTGTTCAATGGGACCAGTCTAAAACCTGTACTCTTCTGTAGCGCCGAAATATTGTTTTACATGAACACAGTTAATGCCGCTAAAAATCACTTAACCGAACGATCGTGTGATAACTTTGTAACATCTTACATGGAACCTTCTAACATATTTCCTAGCTTAAGTGTGTATAATTCATGTCCTCTTACTCTTATGGTTAATCTAACCAATCGTTCAAATAACGATAGTAAAATTCTGCTGTATTTAAATTTTACTGTATATTTTACATGGCGTACAAGGGTTCCCGAAGGGGTAGGCAGAGGTGTATAGGTAGTACCCATACACCCGCTTTCCGCGAGATTTATTTTATGTGTTAACTTCTGACAGATGGCGAGTCCCAGCGCCGATACTTAAGGCAACTATACATACGCGTTTGAATTGCTTCTCAAACGTATTCAGGTTTCATTTCGATATTTTCCTTCACCGTAAAGCTCGCGGTGTGACTAATCACTATACTTTAGTTTAGAAAAACTAATGGGTACGGTCGGGATTTGAGCTTGCAATCTTTGTGTTGCAGGCATCTTCTCGAACCACTCGGCCACCACGTCTCTTTTGCAACTAGGAACTTATAATTGCATTACACATCTATACACGTAATATCAATTGCCCAACATGAATACGTAATGTGTTACAGAGGAATGATCGGTCCGACAGCCAGCGGAGATACGTATCGGACATCACCACAATCCTCAATATGGTTTGCCCCGTCCGCCACAACAGTCAAAGATTAACGAATAACTCCTTCTTAGCTAGCCACGAATATATAATAGAGGTAAGTAATATAGATGTACCTCTTTCGCCACGTCCACATTCATCAGTTCCTTCATACATCCTCGCCGGTTTCGAGTACTCTTGATGTTCCCGTCCTTGAGTGTCTGACCGATTTGATTTAGGTAGTTGGAACGTGGTATTCCTCTGCCTCTTCTAGCAAACACCTTCAGTATATTTATATAAGTCTTAAGCCACCATCTTTATCAGGCGGGGCGCCAGCTAGTTTTCAAACTTTGATATGGTAAGAATGGCAGCTATGGCGATATAGGGGAAATAAATAAATAAAAAAATAAAAATAAATGTAGAAAGTATGTATATAGTGAGAGGAAGGTGACAATGATAATGGAAAGGGCGATTTGTTGGTAGATAAAACGCGTATAAAATAAAAAATTATAATAAAATTTTTATTTAGGGCCATTATAGGGATGTACAGGTGCAATAAAATCACTTTTTTTACCGGCGATATAATGTAGGTGACTTATTAGATAGAATTGATTATGCGCACCGAATAAGATCCTAAAAACAATATATGTATATATATATATATACAACTGGCGTGAACAGAGAGAGAGGCAGAGGAAGACCACATTCCAACTTAATACATAAAATCTATCAAACACTTACGAACGGCAACATTCAGAGTACTCGAAACCGGCGAATATTTTCATTAATCGACTGATGAATGTAGACGAAGCGAAAGGTGTAAGATTATTACTTATTTCAGTTGTTCATTGATAGTGAAATAAACGCCAAGGTTTAACCCATCTATTCCTACTTCTCTTTGCCCGTTTCTTACACGGCTTCGATTGAATCGTGTAATCAAAGCGCCATGTCTATAACGATTCAACAACTGCTATGGCTATCTCTCGGACGATCGATATTTGTTACATTGAGCCCAACAAGCTCATGTATGCTGTTACCAAATTAAATTTGACAGTGCTCAACAGTCCAATTTATATCTTACCACCTTTGAGATAAAGTTGAAAAATCACATGTGATGTGTTTTCGGCACTAATTATTTAAATTTGTTAGTCCTAACATTCCAAATTGATTTACTGTCAAAATCAATGTCAAATGTTTGCGATAGTTTTGGATGCCTATTGAGTTGACCTTTTAACTGACTTCCATGGTTAACAATGCGTTAACGCATATATGGTAATCGAGCAGATGTGGAACTTAATAAACGGCTGCTTAACAGACATGGTATAAACATGATCATTAGATCTACGTCTAATAAGACCGGATAATTCAATCAATTATGATAATGAACATAGAGCCGTGGTGGCCGAGTGGTTCGAGCAGTTGCCTGCGACGCAAAGGTCGCAAATTCGAATCCCGACTGTACCAATGAGTTTTTCTGAACTTAAGTACAGTGATTAGTCACACCACGAGCTTTACGGTGAAGGAAAACATCGAGAGGAAACCTGCATACGTCACAGAAGAAATTCAAAGGCGTATGTATAGTCGTGCTTGAGTAACGGCGATGGACTGGCCATCTGTCACGTTAGCACCTAATATACCTCTGGCGGAAAGTGGGTGTGTGGGTATTACCTATACACCTCTGCCTACCCCTTCGGGGACCCTTGTGGGAAGGCGTGAGGATATATTATTTATTATTATTATGATAATGAGCTTGTAATAAATAAACATTGTAAAATATACAATAAAATATAAGCTTGTCGCAAAATAAGGAAAGTACGGTAGGACTTAGAAAATTACATTGATACTTGAAAAAACAGAGTACAAATTTCGCCCAATTCTGATAACACTTGATAGCGATCTATTGTTGCGTTAAGCCAATTCCGCTTTTATCGTTACAAGGACAATAATAATATTCTTCAACCATTCATGATGCCTATTATACTCATTATATTCACGATGTTGGTACAACGTAATATACATTAATATTTTCTGGGGACCCAATATTTAATGAGCATCAGGTCTCCAGGCGCTAAAACATAAGGGCGGGCCCTCAAATAGTGTTGGAACGGATGGAAATTGGAACGAATACCTACGCTGCAGTAAAGACGCACAATCGTCTTATAAGACGGTTAAGTGTCAATATTTTCTAAAAAATTATCTACGTAATGCCAGGCTTATCATCCGCACGGCATACGCCTACATAAACACTCACATGTGGGTACTCGGAGCCGACATTCCCGGCCACTCGGTTAATGAGTAATTAATTAATTCCAATTAAGCCTTCATATATCGTAATACAGGTGGTACACACTTTCTATTTAGATTAGAGCCCTCAGCTGCCACGTTGGTACTTCAATCGTAGTGCACAAACGTGATACAATATAAACTTTCACCTGCAAAATGAGATTTATGATACGCACAGAAGCAAAGCTCACGTACTAATAAGCGTATCAAAAGAAAAGAAACTGACCGCTGGAGGCGTATTGCGTATTTTAATCGATTTCATCACGAACGCATTCGTCATGCGTTCATATCCATTGTTTTGAAAGGCACTCTATTATTAAGCAACATTAATTTTACTGTAATTTTGCTGACAGTAATTCTTTTTTATTACAACGAGACTACTATTTGACGAGTCCATGCAAGATCTAATGTGTACGTAATGGAAAGCATTTTTAAAGGTAAGATGCAAGCATACTGCCACATAATATTTAACAGACCATTTTATGGCCTACTTTTTACCAGTTGGACCAGGATTCATATTTAGGGTATATATGACGGTGAAGGAAAACACCGAGAACACATGCAAAACCTGCATACGTCTGAAAAGAAATTCAAAGGCGTATGTATAGCCTTGCTGCGTGCGTTACGGCAGTGGACTCGCCATCTGTCACGTTGGCACCTACAATATATCGACTCTCCCTATACACCCCTTGTGGGAAGGCGTGAGGATATACATACATATATATATATATGGCTATGGTTGCGGACAGGATCAATTCCCCAGATTATTCCTAATTTGGACCAGTAATCAAACTATTATGTTAGTTTTCAATCAGCTTATATATTGGAGATACGCTATGACTAGCATGTAGTAATACAAATTACAAAAAAAATTATTATCAAACGAACGTTGTAGAACAAAGCAGTAACATTTATTGTGATACAATGTCATGTGCAATCGAGGCATTGTGATTATGTTTTAAATAGTTAATGATGCATCGAGTATCTTACGCAAAATATAATATGATGTTATGACAAACGTATGATTTGTTGTTTTCTTCTTGTTCTTCTCCTTCTTAAAT
This sequence comes from Drepana arcuata, assembly GCA_016069955.1. Lineage (NCBI taxonomy): Eukaryota > Metazoa > Arthropoda > Insecta > Lepidoptera > Drepanidae > Drepana > Drepana arcuata. The sequence continues at coordinate 1,590 of JACCPG010004722.1, read as the reverse complement.
TTAATTAGTTGGGCATAAAAAAAAATCTATTTTGACATAGAGAACGTTTGCGTTCTAAATCAAACTGTTTGAACAAAAATATTTGAACTAATACTGAAATTTATACATTACCATACTCAAACCTGTCGACCCATCGCAAGAATGCAAACGCAAATGCAACGCAAAGCATTGTCTTGTGTTCATTTTGTGGGAATCTAAATGAAAAAAGAAAGGCTTACGAAAGTACACCCTCTGCTCTCTAAAAGGCTAGGCTCTCAAGTATTATCGGTAGTTAATTAAGTGCAATTTGAAGACTTTCTGGTCTACAAGTTAGTAAATAAAAAGTAATTTATACATACATTCATCGGTCCACCCGTCGTGACAAAAGGTAAACGCTGGTGTGATATCAATCAACATCGATTCTTCACCAAATATTAATACGTTGTATATTTTATTATGGTACCATAAAGATAGCAAATAATGTTAAGCGCATAGTTTCCTAAGTAAATGAACTGTTTCCTTGGATATGTTTACCATTAATTTCAAATTTTCCACACGTTGTGCCTTGGCTGATGTTCGCGGATGGAATTTTCTCCCGTTAGTAATTTACATTAAATTGTGTTACGGGAAGCCCTTATATTAAAGTCGGGCCTCGTGTACTAAGGCTTTGTAGTTTTAAGACATATAATAATACCAGGTTATAGGTACATGACACTTACTTTACCGAATTTCATCAGGCATCATCATTCTCCATCTCTGAAATCCATTAAGGTCCTCTACTTACGCAATTGAACCCAAACAATATGAGAACTACACGGTCACTGGCAAAACTAACCTTCGAAGGTCATATTATTGGGCTAAAAGGTCAACGAAGTCCTTGTTTCTCTGTATGCAGAAAGTGCTAATTATACGAAGCAGAATTAAGCATTGTTAATAGTTGATGGTTATATGGTTAGTGTTTCATAATGTCACGAGTGAAATGCGAGACTGTTTTTAACTAAAGGCCCGCAGGTTATGTTTATAGGATCAATAATGTTTATCTTATCACACAGCCTTGCAGAGGGCGATCGATCTTCCATTGACGCCACGCCACAGGGTTATCACGGCGGTAGATAATACCTTCATAGTGGTAAAAAAATTGTTGATAAGTTCAAAGTAACAATGTTTTATATTTACTTTTCGAGAATAGAAAAAAATATTACAAATTATTCACAGCATTGGAATGCTTCACTGTCATTTAAAACGCAATTAAATATTGACATGAAAGTATGTGTTGTAGGTATGTACCCGCAATAGTAGTATATCTTGACGACTTCCCTCAAATACACCCACTTTCCGCCGCATATATATTGAAGTTTCGTTTAATTTATGTAAATTTTACACTTAAACCAAACCCACAAATTCAGCTATTGCATGAAAATGCTTAGAATCGTGAAGACAGTTTGGAAACATGTAAACATTATTGTTCATTACCATACAAACGTAATATAGTATGTGGTAATATTTAAAGTTAACGAATTCAAAACCATCGCTTTCGGAAATCGGTTTAAAGAAATGTTGGAATAATTCAATATTATTTTGACCCTTGACTAAATTTCCTATTCAGCTTAG